>JAKUCV010006323.1:0-39604 GCA_028386065.3 Turnera subulata
CATTGTCATTTTCCACTTTCTCTTCTCTTTACATTCAATTTGCCATTTGCTCTCTTATCAATCTTCAATTTCAATATTGTTTCTCTTCATTTATTTTCTTTGCCATTAGATTGAATCGATTTATATCTTGCCTAGTCTCTGTGGATACGACCTTGAGTACCACGACGATTCTGTGCACTTGCAGGATTGACCACATCAATGAATATTCCTCTAATTTAGATTTTGGGTGTGCTCAAACCATAAGATTAATGAGATGATTTGGTCTTTGGCTAAGGCACACTTAGAATTTATTTTAGTGGAATGCATATTTTATGAATTAAGGTTTATATGTTTGAACTTTAAGATTAATGAGATGATTTAATCTTAGAATAAAAATATACTACAGTCAAGTTCATTAAAATATTATTCTATTTTATTTATTTGGGCTTTCTTGTTTATTTTAATCCGATTATAATGAGATGATTTATTTTTGGGTTAAGGGTGAATTTGAGGGCCTAACTTAATGAAATATGGACTTTCCAGAGTTGAATAGCCCACAAACACATTGCTTGCAAACTAATTTTAGCTCTGTTTTTTGTCGAAAATAAGAGTTAAATCATCCTTTAATGGTAAATGTGTTTTTGGTATGATTTGGGCATAAAATGGGGACTTAATGTGTAATCAATCAATAAGGAGGTGATTGGGGGGAGTACTAATCAAGAATAGAGGTGATTCTGGGTTGATTAGGGGGTTAATTACGTGGTGGAATCAATTTAGGGAGGAATTAAGGGTAACCGGGAGCAAAAAAAGGAAAGAATGAGGAAACGCGAGGGTGCCAGGAGGCCATGTCGGCCAACCAGCCATGACCGCCGGCCCGGGCGGCCTTAGCGCCCAGAAATGTCCTATTTCCCCGATTTTCACCCCTAATTTTGAGTCGGCATGGTTTTGGGCCAGATTTTTGGCTGAGACCTTGGTCATTAAGCAGGTCCACGCCCCTATACACCCCAGAACTCTATAAATAAGGCCTCCCATTCACATTTCAAGGGATCAGTCTCTCATTACACATACACCCCCATAAGCTTTGTTGCTTGGAGAGACTCTACATCCCCAAGCCTAGAAATCTTTATATAGGCAGAAACTCTGGAGGAATTTCGTGGGTATTATCATCAAGGAAGAAGCAAGGATAGGCCAGGAGTTGATTAAAAATTAAGCTTAGAAGTGGAAAGGAGTAGGGTGGAAAAAACAACCAAATCCAAGGAGCTAGAGTAGGGCTACAAGAGGTAACACTAAACCCTTTTGTGTTTCGTAAATACAAATAACAAGAAGAGGTTATGTGTAAGTGCAGTACAAAATTATTGCCTCTGAGTCGTAATATAGACAACGTTACAAGTGACATACATCAGAAGTGAATGACATGAGTAGCATCTTATCTCTATCTAATGCATGACAACTTAGCACATTTCCTAGTATCTGATACAACTAATCCCATTTACTGATAACCCTAATCACGTCTTAGTATCTATCCTAACATCCCCCTGCAAACCAATCACCGTTGGATCGACGAGATTGAGTTTGGATTTGAGAAAACCATGCCGAGCTGATGAGGGGGCCTTTGTCAGAATGTCGCTAGTTGGTCCTCAGTGCCAATGAACCGGACCTGGAGTTGTCGTTTCTGCATTTTATCGCGAATAAAGTGGTAGTCTATCTCTACGTGCTCTGTTCACGCATTGAGAATGGGGTTCATAGTGAGATAGGTTGCACCTAAATTGTCACACCATGTGTAGTGCTCAAAACATTGTTCTAAGAACTACATAGACCTGATTCTATGTAAATACAACCATAACAACAAAAATAAAAACAGTCGCAAAGCACAGATATGTAGGAAGCCTACAAAGGTCCGGTCTCTTATAATTACATCAATCAAAGTTCCCAAGTTGACTGAAAACTTAAATTTATTCGGTCTCATTGTTATTATGCATACTCATAAATGGAAATAACATTCTTTGTCATAAGTCTCTAATGTCTAGGGCGTTTGTGGCTCCAATTCTTGTCATTATCTTCTTCTTCTATCTCAGTATGTCCTACGAACTTAGCTCTAGATGGCTCAGGATTACAAATGATATTCCGTCACCTCGCATGTAGCAATTTCTCCAGTGGCTTAGTCGTGTCCCTTAGCCACTCCCTATACCGTGGAATAGGAGGCTCCACTGCACGCGTTCCCACGCCAATCCAAGTCAAGAGTATCCAACTGCTACAAATATTCCCTACGAGATAACCACCCGTAGTCCCTTGGATAGGAGGGGTGATTATACAAGGAACGGATTGAGGTTGATCAATTTGTCCCATAATCCGCGAGATGTTGTATTAAGAAGACTGCTTGATGCCGGGAAGTAGCACCACTTCATTGCCGAATGTGTCCCTCGCCATGCGTATAACCTTCAGCCAGTCGTAGTGCCACACTATGTCATTGGAAGTTAAATAATGCATATAGGAGACCCATTCTCTCATAGTCGCAAAGGATTGGAGTCGACGCCTTGTTGAATAGCCTGCCGACGTGTACTTCAATGATACCGGTCGTTCAATGATCTTGAGATGCTCGCACAACTGCATCTGTAATAGTAACGGAGAACCGCCAACTGGTCCATTCAAGTCATCCGCATGAGCGTCTAGCACATTATGGGTCTCGCCCACTACAAGAGGAACAATGCTATTTCCTTTGTATAGTTGTTCGACATAGTCTCCAAGAATGACGTGACCCATGCCATGATGCGTCCTTAGTAAGAATTCATTTATCATGACGAAGGATAGGACCCGTTTTCTCTTCTCTCTCCAGCTGCTTCTGAGTGTCTCGTCTCCGTCTACATGATATAGAGAGATCAAAGGGCCCAAGTCGACGTAATCTTTGTCTATCAAGAGAGCGTCCCACCAGTCTTCGGATATTGATAAATAGGCGCACCCACTCTTTGCATACGGAGCATTATACAATGCAACGACAGTCTTCTTATTCTTTATCTCCCCAGTGAGCTGATCTTCGGTGTCGCTTGTTGCCACTCCAAGAAGAGCGTCGAACTCCTCCACTGTCGGGCAAAGCTCTATGATATCATCTCCAAAGAGGAATACATGGTTCTCTCTACCCTAAAATGTCATTGTAGCCCTTATTTGTAGCCCTTATCAGCTCCGGTTGGACTTGCACAAACCTTAGGTTGAACAGCCTCCTCAGATCTAAGAAATCACATTGAATGGCCTTGGAAATACTCTCCATCCAAGCTTGTACTCTAGTATGAAAATTGTCGCCCATGGTGTCCTAGCACTCAATCCCCTACTCTCAAGCATTTATGAACATCCCTAGGGGTCTCTGGTTCCTTTTATAGAGGTTAGAAGTCGTTCAAACCCTTCTCCCATCATGAATTGGACTCCAAAACCGAGTAGGAGTCGAAACTGGGCCGCATGACAGCCACCAACCGGCGGATAAGCTGCCAGCTCGCGGCCGAGTCAAGAAGACCGCCGGGCACATTGACATGACCACCGGAACCTCCTTTTAGTCACTATTTAATGCTTTGTCTCACTACTCAATCCACTAAGTGAATGTTTTTCTTTTTCGAAATTGAGACTCGACATAGGTCTCAAATTTGTTCTCTTTTCATGCATAAGGGTTTGGCAAGACCCTCAAAAACAGCTTTTTCAATTATATTTCTACTGGATCCACGATTAGGAGGTAGTTTCAACACCTGCATTAAGGGCATCCAATGACTCAACCATAACACTTATAACCTTTTTAAACCCAAAATAATCCCCAAGTGGATCGCCACGAGCGTTGTCTCATTAGTCCCAAAATCTTCTAGAAGCCTTAATTTGTCTTATAATTATTTCCCATTGGATTCCGTAGGTTGTACCCCGATAGCCCCAACCTTGTGTCCCAAAAAACCTCAGCTTTTGTCTCGACCTTTAGTCTCAACCTTTAGTTTCAACCTTTAGTCTCGACCTTTAGTCTCACCCCCTTTAGTCTCAATCTTTAGCCTTAACCTATAGTCTCGAGTTTTAGTCTTAACCTTTAGCCTCAACCTTTAGTCTTGACCTTTAGTCTCAACGCCCGTCTCATTCTTTTAGAAAAGAGGTTAATAGTTAGGATCCCAGCGCCCTCTCTTAACACTGAAATTTTTCATTCTCCCCAGTGGAACAACCTCAAGTAAGCATTGTCAATGCCAGCAGCATATCAGTCTCGACCTTTAGTCTCAACCTTTAGTCTCAACCTTTAGTCTCACCCCTTTTAGTCTCAATCTATAGCCTTAACCTACAGTCTTGACCTTTAGTCTCAACCTTTAGCCTCATCCTTTAGTCTTGACCTCTGGTCTCAACGCCCGTCTCATTCTTTTAGAAAAGAGGTTAGTAGTTAGGATCCAAGCGCCCCCTCTTAACACTGAAATCTTTCATTCTCCCCAGTGGAACAACCTCAAGCAAGCATTGTCATTGTCAGCAGCATATCCACGTGTGGTTTTTTCTTTTTCAAATTTGAGTGTTCTTTTGCGTTGTTTCGTGCCTAAATTCTTAGACCCTCACCAACGAGGGGTATCTGTGAACACTTAAATTTAGCCATCTATTTGTTCTGTTGGATTATTATTGTGTTTTAGAGCCCAAGGTTAATTTTATTAATTTTTTGTCTTTAATTTGGCTTAAGAACCCAATGAATAAATTCATGGACTATCCGTTTAATTAGGCCCAGGCTTAGCACGAATTTTCTGACTTATTTGTCTTTGATTTTAGTTGGATTAGAGGCCCAATTTAAGTTGGTTTATTATTTTGCCTATTTTATGGATAAAAGAGGAATAAACTTAATCCTTGGAGTGTAGATTAAGTAATCGAGTTTATATGGAAAGAATATAGAATTTTCCTCAAGAAAAGGGAGATTTTCTGGTCTGAGATCCTTAGCTTTGCGTGCAAGAATCGGATTAGAGTCGAAATAGGAAAAACCCGGTCAAAATAGGAAGAACGTGAATAGTAGCCGACTAATTCGGCGGTCATGTTGCGGTCAAGCATGGAAGACCGCAACCAGGCAGCGGTCATCGTGACAAGACCGCCACCTGGCGGCGGTCATGCGTCTCAGAGGCGGCCACTTTTTCTATTTTTCCTTTTTTTTTATTTCTACCCTCACCCAATGGATTTAGTGGTTTAGTCTCGACCTTAGGATCAAAACCATGCCCCCTCAGACCCTGAACACTATAAATAGAACCTTTAAAACATAATTTTAGGGGGTTGGCCATTAAAATTTTTGCTTGAGAAAACTCTACTATTTTCTTTTCTCAATTCATTTTCTTTTCTTTTCTCTGTTGGATTTCACGTGGTGTGTTGTTTAATTTTGTCTCTGCAGTAGCTCTAGAGCCAATCAAGGTGGAACTAAGGAACGGGAAGAGGGTAGAAGCAATCTAAAACCCTCAAACGCGAAGAACGATGAAGAACACGCCCTTGGTAGTAACTAAGTCTCTTTCCCTTTGATTTGTGTCTGCTACTGCGATTTCGTCTCTGATTGTATGCTGATACTGACATGTTTCCTTGAGTGTTGATTCTAATCCAAGAACTACGTGAGCATTGAACCCGGTTGCCGGGGTACGTAGGATGTCTCTAGCGGTGGAGATGCAAGCCAAATTGTTTCTTTTTTTTTGTCTCTTTAATTTCGATTTATTTATATTATTGTTGTTGTTTGCTGCTGGGAATCTGGTTTACACACGTGCACACACGCACCAAAGCACAAGTATTCGCTTAAATTGCATATTATTTCGCCCAAGCATAGAAGGGGTGCCCCATACCTTCCTATCTTTGACAAACCCTCGAGTCCGGCATCTTTGGTTCGCAAATCGGTTTCTTTTGTTGGCATAAAGGAGTTATTCTTTGGTTTTTTCTGAGTTTTTCCACGGTAATAAAACTTGGGTGGCGACTCCATCGATTTTCACGAGATGAGAAAGTTCCGCGTTCTGACACTTTGGTTCTGTAATATTTGTTGTATTTGGTTTTAGATTTTATGAGGGAGAGGAAGGTTAGGAGAACTCTTAAGCTTCTTGAGGAAGATGATGCTAAGGTCGCTATCGTCGGTTGGGGGAAGGTGGAGGGGGAGGGGAAGGGTGGAGGGGGAGGGAGAGGGGGGAGAAGCAGGCAGTGGGGAAGAATTTTTTTTTCTAATATTTAATATAAACATTCTTATTTTACTTTTTGAAAAATAAACAAGAATTTTTTAACAATATATCTTTAACTTTTCTTTACTATTTTTTGTTTGAATTTTATTTAGTTTCATATGAAAATCAAAATGGGCGTGCAAGAATGAAACACGTGGCATCAATCTATGGCTTTCGTTTGTGTAATTGATGGAACCCATCTGCCCTTGGACGGAAGCACCTAATTGCATCAAATTGGGAGTTCAAATGGTCATTTGATGCAAAAAAAAGTTCAGGGGGTGAGTCAAAAATAAACCAAAATTTAGTGGTCAAAATGTAATTAACCCAGAAAATCTATATCAGTGATGTTTTTTTTTTTTTAATACAATGGAAGAGGAACAAATATCAGTGATGTTATTAATTCACAACACTAAAATTCAAGACCTTGTTTCAAGGGCCCAAATACCAAACTACGTGTTTTCATTTTACAAATTAGGATTGAGACTTGAACTCCAAACATTCATTTCTAAAGTTGACTTCAATATATTACTTGAATAATTAAGCAACCACGTGTTGGTACTGTGCCCACATCTCTATGCATTCACAGGCACCCTACACTACTCTGTAAAGGAAATTGAAAACACCAGTGTGGGTTATAGATTTTTGTCAACCCACAGTAATTATCATCAATCATCGTCACTAGAATTGAAAACAGAGAAGGTTTTGATCTTTGTCAAGCCACGGTAATTAAGTGCAGGCATTTTCCTTTTTGTTCCGGGGCTGGTGATGTATATAATTGGTTGGCAGGTGGTACCATATATTACCGGGCGGTGGGCAGAAAAAATATTTAGGGACATTGGTGGTGGAAGAGAAGAGAGCCATATCTATTTTTGTCTTCATAAAGTTTAATCCCGATACTGATACTACTAAACAAATTTTGTTTCCATAGCTGATGTTAATTTTAGTCCAGGTACAAAACTAATATATTTCTGTAAATTATTACCATGAGGCACTATATTGAAAGGAATGATTACGATACAAACTTATATCGTGATATAAAATGATAATAAATAGGTTTAACGGGATCATCTATCATCTAATGCACTAAATTACCTCAAAGAATGGTGAACGTTGTTGTTGGCTACGAGAAGCAACAAATAGCACAGCAATCTTGGTAAAAAATGCATAAAAAAAACACAATCAATATAAAATGAAAAGTTAATCCCAAGATTTTATCATATCGTTATTTAAAAAAAGAGATCACAAACATCCATATTCATAGTTTTATACTTTTGCTAAATTAAATTGATAATATACAAAAAGAGGGAGGGTATAATAAGAAGCGCGATGTCTTGTTTGTATTCTTTTAAAATGTCAGGTGTCATCTCTAAAAGCTGTTTAGAAATATATATATATATATATATAATTGATGGAGATTAGGCATTTTCCTTGAATTGTTGCACCTCTGTCGTTCCACAAGAATTCATTTACCTCCGTAAGACTTTAATCATAAAATAAACACACAAATTTGACAAAAGCATAATAAAGCCACAAAAAAATCTATATCAGTGATTTTATTAATTCACAAGAGTAAAATTCAAGACCTTGTTCCAAGGGACCAAATACCAAACTACTGTTTTGATTTTACAAATTCGGATTGAGGCTTGATCTCCAAACATTCATTTCTGAAGTCGACTTCAATTTATTACTTGAATAATTAAGGAACCACGTATTGGTACTGTGCCCACATCTATAAGCACTCGCGGGCACCCTACCCTACCGTAAAGGCATTTGAAAACACTAGAGTGGGTTGTAGATGTTTGCAAACCCACAGTACCTATCATCAATCATCGTCACTAGAATTAAAAACAGAGAGGGTTTTGATCTTTGTCACGCCACGGTAATTACGATCATCACTTAGGCATTCCTTTTTTTGTTGCTGCGGTGGTGATGTATATATTTGGTTGGCAGGTGGTACCATATACTGGCCGGCGGTGGGCCAAAAAAAAAATATTTAGGGACATCGTTAAGTGGAAGAGATGAGAACCATATCACTTTTTGTCTTCATAAAGTTTAATACCGATACTGATACTACAGAAAAATTTTGTTTCCATGGCTGATGTTAATTTTAGTCCGTACTAAACTACTATATTTCTGTTAATTACTAGCTTGGCACTCTTTTGAAATGAATGATTACAGTATAAACTTAATGGGATATGAAATGATAATAAAATAGGTTTACTGGGATCACCTAATGCATTACATTACGTCAAAGAGTGGTAAACGTCGTTGTTTGCTACCGAGAAGCAACAAATAGCACTGCAATCCAGGGTTTTTTCTGAATAAAATTAAAGTGGATTAGACGAACAATATTACATAATTTTGTATCGGACTTTAGTGGGATTGATATGAATTGGTTATAAAAGGATTACACATATTGTTGTAGTACTTGGTCACCTCATCAGCATCCCAATTCAAATACTTGGTTACTAATTTTTATCGCCACTCAAGAACATTGGATCCTCACATGAAGATGGCATTATCTTCGCAGTCTCGTCATCATATCTGTAAGTTCATCCGGAGGATCCAAGGATATTGAAAGATTGATTTCTGACGGGCAATTATGAATTGTTGCAGGAGCTCTTTTGCTTATCAAAATACAAGAATTAATAACAAAAAATGACACCACATATCCCAATGGTATGGAGGAGTATCATTTCAAAACCCAACTATATTTGTTGTAAGACCAAATTCATGGCCATTCTAGAAAAATTAAAAAATTTACGACCCACTCAAAGGGGAGGCCCGGAGCCCTCACTTTTCAAAATCTTCATATAGGTCTTTTGAAATTATAAGTATTATCTCAGACTTTTTTTCTTTTGATGCTAATCGAAATTTATTAATTGAAAAAGAACAGATACATAATGGAAAGAAAGAAAATTAAGGCAAGTCGGCAAGGAGCTGACTCCCTAAAATACATGAGGAAATTAAAACAGATAGCTAGAAAAAACAACTTTCCAGGACTTAACAGATGTCGGTTGGCTACAGCTTTCCAGGACTTAACAAAAGTGGGATTGGATAGAACCTTAGTGCAAGAGTATGGGAAGGAGGGGTGAGCACTTTTGATCCACCAAGTTGTAAGTAATCGGGTATGCAAACAAAGAAACAATATGCGCAGCAGAAAAACCAGGAACTAATGGAGGATCCATGTGAAACGGGGTAAACCGAATAACAAAAATTTCGTACCTGGTTTGGTTGAGATCTTTCACTCAACTGATGATACGAATCAGCAAGAACCGGACAGAAATCCGACTCCTCTATGGTATCCATACGAACCGTTAATGACTGCTAGCAACCGTCTCACGATCACTAACTCGAGCACTCTCGAACCGCAGTGCTAGCTGCAGAATTTCCGTGAGCAAGAGAGCCTAGAGTGTTTTTCTCACAACACTTGTGAATGTGCTTGTGTGTTGAGCTCTCAAAATCTGCTCATGCTTCGCACTCTTACATATATCTCATATATGTTTACATGTTAGTTAATATAGAAAATGGCCAACCAATCATACACACATCTTATCATGCATAATTGTGTTTTCCATTATCTATACTTTAGTCACAATCATCTACAAGATCATGTCTCCACTAACTCAATTATATATATCAACATATATATAAAACAACACATCCTTTCATGTCTTTGGGACAATAACTCAGGCTCAATAATTCTGATAACTATTGAACCGAACCAACCCAAACGACCCGGTCCAACCATTAGCTCAAATACCTGGTCGAACCATAGTCCAACCATGGTTTAACCACTAGCTCGAATCAACAGTTCTATGCGTGTGACCCTGTAGGCACTTGTAACGTTTGGCAATAATTGTAAACTCATTTACAATTATAAACAATGAGCGGCATCTAGCAACACATCATTGCTACCCAAACGACAAGATCAATACTGATTCATTATGCCTCGGAAACATGTCATTATCCTTTCGTCACATTATCAAGATTAAACACGAGACATGGAATAAGTCAATCACGTATATGTTTAATCTAAGTTTCTTGAACCCCTAGTTAACTGTGTAAAGCGGATACTAATGATATCACCACATCACATAATCCGAGCATGGCCATGCATTTACAGTTCAACTCTATCAAGAGGCCCATATAATAATATACCCGTTATAAGGGTTGGACGAATCCCATCTTGATCATACAAAACCCACTACACATTATATCATATGCCCAATGATTACACTAAGGTCTACTCAGTTACGAATAGCCAAGAGTAATATCAAAGTATATGACTCACATGTTGGGAACCTTGATGATCTCAGGTCTAAGGACAATAAATATAAGAACCACTAATGACAATCATATAACGTTCCATGTCGTGTTCTTATGTCGGGTCAGTCTAGACCACAAGTTCTCTAACTTGTACCCGTATGTAGAATTCATATCTCATATAGTTCTCAACATACACTAGTCATAATTTATTATTGCAACCCATCCATAATAATAATCGACTAGGGACATTTTAAGAATATGTATGATATTCTAGGGTTATAAATATGTGCAAGCGTTTATCACATAAACATATTTATTGGAATAAAACCTTAATAAATATACATGACTATATAATCATCCAATGATTGGCTTTTGGGCATTACACTAACAATCTACCACTTGCACTAAAGCCAATCATCCACGTATCTAATACCGAAGGATGTAGCATGACCATCATGCTTCTGCTATGTGAGCGGCTTAGTTAAAGGATCTGCTACATTGTTCTCAGAAGGAACTTTGCACAGCCTTACATTGCCTCTAAGACAAAACACATATCCTGACTGCGATCTAAAGTCATCCCTGTCGGTTTGGAAGCTAGCATCTGTGTAACCCTTTACAACAAGCTTATCAATGCTTCCATATACAAGGAATGCATCCTTAGTCCTTCTCAAGTACTTAAGGATGTTCTTAACCGCTATCCAGTGACTTTCACCGGGATCAGATTGATATCTGCTTGTGACACTCAAAGAATATGCGACATCCAATCGAGTACATAGCATGGCATACATGATAGATCCTATTGCAGATGCATAAGGGATCTTACTCCTCCGCTCTCTCTCCTATGATGTATTAGGACATTGATTCTTTGAGAGAGATATGCCATGTGAAATGGGCAAGAAACCTTTCTTGGAATCTTGCATGCTAAACCTCTTTAGCACCTTGTCAATATATGTACTTTGACTTAGTCCAAGAAGTCTTTTGGATCTATCTCTATAGATCTTTATGCCTAACACATAGGCAGCTTCTCCTAAGTCCTTCATTGAGAAATTCTTTCCTAACCAAGTCTTTATAGACTGCAGTGTCGGAATATCATTCCCAATGAGTAGAATGTCGTCAACATACAACAGTAAGAAAACGATAATGCTCCCACTAACCTTCTTGTAAACACATGGCTCATCTTCATTTTTAATGAAACCAAACTGTTTGATTACTTCATCAAAACAAAGATTCCAACTCCTAGAAGCTTGCTTTAATCCATAAATAGATCTTTGCAATTTGCATACCTTATTAGCATTCTCTAGAGTGACAAAACCTTCAGGTTGTTTCATGTACACATTCTCTAAAAGATTTCCATTAAGGAAAGCGGTTTTGACATCCATTTGCCGTATCTCATCATCATGGTATGCTGTTATAGCCAATAGAATCCGGATGGATTTAACCATGGCAACTGGCGAGAAAGTTTCATCACAGTCAATACCATGAACTTGCTTGAAACCTTTCGCAACCAATCGCCCTTTAAAGGTAATCACATTACCATCCATGTCGGTCTTTTTCTTAAAGACCCATTTGCACCCAATGGGTTTTACCCCTTCAGGTGGATCAGCCAAGGTCCATACCTTGTTTTCATACATGGATTCCATCTCCGAATTCATGGCTTCTAGCCACTTCTTAGAGTCTGGACCCGTAATAGCTTGCTGATAGGAAGTGGGCTCATCCTCATCTATGAGCGTCACGTCTACAGTATGAGTCATAAGAAATCCATATCTCTCAGGCTCATACTGAGTCCTATCATCAGAAATAATACAGGTTCAATAATTCTTGTAACTATTGAACCGAACCAAACCAAACGACCCGGTCCAACCATGGTCCAACCATTAGCTCAAATACCTGGTCGAACCACAGTCCAACCATGGTTTAACCACCAGCTCGAATCAACAGTTCTATGCGTGTGACCCTGTAGGCACTTGTAACGTTTGGCAATAATTGTAAACTCATTTACAATTATAAACAATGAGCGGCGTCTAGCAACACATCATTGCTACCCAAACGACAAGATCAATACTGATTCATTATGCCTCGGAAACATGTCATTATCCTTTTGTCACATTATCAAGATTAAACACGAGACATGGAATAAGTCAATCACGTATATGTTTAATCTAAGTTTCTTGATCCCCGAGTTAACTGTGTAAAGCGGATACTAATGATATCACCATATCACATAATCCGAGCATGGCCATGCATTTTCAGTTCAACTCCATCAGGAGGCCCATCTGATAATATTCCCATTATAAGGGTTGGACGAATCCCATCTTGATCATACAAAACCCACTACACATTATATCATATACCCAATGATTATATTAAGGTCTACTCAGTTACGAATAGCCAAGAGTAATATCAAAGTATATGACTCACATGTTGGGAACCTTGATGATCTCAGGTCTAAGAAGAATACATGTAAGAACCACTAATGACAATCATATGGTGTTCCATATAGTGTTCTTATGTCGGGTCTGTCCAGACCACAAGTTCTCTAACTGGTACCCGTATGTAGAATTCATATCTCATATAATTCTCAACATACGCTAGTCTTAATTTATTATTACAACTCATCCATAATAATAATCGACTAGGGACATTTTAAGAATATGTATGATATTCTAGGGTTATAAATATGAGCAAGCGTTTATCACATAAACATATTTATTGGTATAAAACCTTAATAAATATACATGACTATATAATCATCCAATGATTAACTTTTGGGCATTACACTAACACAAGTGGCCCTAAAGATTGCAATATCGAATAGTTTATCCCACTGCGGCTCTTTATTGTTAAAGACCAGAATGTTACGCGTAAGCCAGATGGACCTAAAGACAGCAGAGCCAATAATTATCCATTGGGATTTACAAAACGAACATCCAGCAACTGAAGACTAGAGCCTAAACCAGAGAGAGCAGGAGGCAGGCATAACCTAAAATGTTCTCCACCAGTGACACACTTTTTGCTATAAGAGCCAAGAATGTTTGCAGTGTAAGAAAAGGTGGGCAGGGTTTCAATGAGAGCAAAAGGGGCTTATACTAAATTTTTCATATGAGTGCTAAAAAATTTAGACATATATCGGTTTCAAAATTTCCACATATGTAATAATTTAATTTGTAGCAATTCCAAAAAACTTCATATTAGCCTTTTATAATAATAATATAAATAATTATTTATTTATAATTCATAAATTTTCAATAAATACATATAAATTTTTTATTGATATGAATAATTAATTACAAATTAAATTGTAATTGTTTTTCATGTTAAATATATTTTCAAAAATTATATTGATATTATTATAATTAGAATGATAAATACTTTAATTTTTTTAATCATATTTCGTTTGATAGATGATGTATAAATAATATTTCTTTTTGGTCCACGAAAAACAATTTATGACTTGGTCACTCGACCCACTAATTGCGAGCCAGAAATTATATTATTTATGCGTGGGGACAAAAATTCAGTAAGTATGTCTTCCTTTAAATCATATATGAAAATAATTAAATTTCATACAATAAACTAGTAGTTATGACTGCTAATTATTATAAAAGGTATAATTACTTAAATATTGTAGAATCATTAGTAACCAACCCTAGAAGAGTTAATGCATATGGACTTCATAAAATAACCTATGCTAAAAACAACATATGGACTTCCTATCGTTAGCATAAAAAAAAATAGCCTATGCTAAAAACCTATTGTCACCTATAGTAATTAAGTGTGAACTAGAAGTTAAATTGTGTGCATGAAAATTCAAACTAGCTGCCTATATAAGCCCATGCAATGTAACGTTTTAGGAGTGAGTGAATTGGGTGAATTAGAATTACTTTGGCAGATAAGAGAAGAGTTGCTCTTTTTCTCAAGTTCATTACTCTCAGATGGATTTCTTTTAGTTTGAGCTTCAACGCTTTCTTCTTTATTTAATTTTTTGTTGGTGATGATCTAAGGTGATGATTTTTCTGTATCATTAAATATTTTGTTTACACCACAAATTCAAATTAAATACTTTTTTATTCATAGTCCGGCATCATCTTCCCCATGCAAGTTCTTTAACGTCTGGCCATAGTACCATGCATTTTTTCCTATTTGGGGCATGCACACCATTTAAAATAGCGATGAACGCGACTTCATTCAATGTTGTAATCAATACCTCCTCCTCAACCTCAATGTCATCCACGGTAATAAGCCTAATTGTAACTACATTTTCTATCCTTAACATTTTACAACTCCAAAGAGCTGCTACCTGAAAAGCCAACAAAAACCTAGCTCCTCTCCCTCCTGGCCCAGCCCCGTGGCCACTTTTAGGTAACCTCCCTGAATTGCTCCGATGCAAGCCCACTTTCCGATGGGTGCACGGGTTCATGAGTCAAATGAACACCGAGATAGCGTGCATTCGGGTGAGCAATACCCATTTTATACCAGTCCTTTCTCCGGAAATAGCCCGGGAAATATACAAGAAGCAAGATGCAATCTTTGTTAGTAGGCCACTAACACTTTGGACACAGGAAATCAACGGTGGGTATTGTTGGAGGATTTTTTTAATATAAGAGGAATTATATTTGTACCATTTGGGGTAAAAGGTGTCTACTGGAAATGAGTTTAAAAATGAACAGTTACATCCTTTTGTATTGTGTCTTTTGGAAAAGACACAAATTTAAGTTTGAATATGGCTGTAACTTTTGGATTAGATGTGTCTTTTGGAAAAGACACAGGAAGCCCTATAAATAGGCTACTCATTCTCATTTCCAGACATCAGAAAGTATCCAAACGTACAAAACAAATTGTGTTTTAGTTTCCCTCTTTTCTCTCCAACTAGTTCACTTACTTTTTCTATTTTCTTATCTCTCCCACCAAATAAAATACTTTGCCTTTTATATGGTATACCACTGCAGAGGTTATCATATAAAATAAATATTCTGCTTATATTCGGAAAGTGATCAAGGGTTGTAGTGTTTATGCAAGACATCTTCAACCAGGGGCTTCATTGTTTCTCCGAGGCAAATTTGCAAAACACCGTTGCATACCGACTTTAGAGTAAGTGGTGGTGGCAAATATTGTCTTAAGGAAAGTGGCATTAGCAGCACGCCTTGAAGCATCTGCAGTTATTATATTCACAACCTTGTCTACTCCACATCACCACACAGTGCAAGAAGCAGTGTATCAGTGCAGAAAGAAGCTTTTTGTTACAACAATCTTAAGACAATATTCGGCATTATGGGGTAGAACAAGGTTGTTGTGCCAAAGGAGCCAAACTTCGCAAAGTTGGAGTGCTCTGATGATGGTTACTTTCGAAGATGGCAAAAGAAGATGCATTTTCTATTAGCTGCAATGGGAATTTTGTATGTTCTTAAGGAGCCCAAACCAGAATAAAAGGAGGATGAAACAAAGAAGGATGCTATCAAGCGGAACAAATGGGATAATGATGATTGCATTGCCTTGGGAAGCATTCTCAATGGAATGTCAGACACCATGTTCGATACATACTATAACTTTGCTTCAGCAAAGGACTTGTGGGAGTTGCTTGAACAGAGATACTTAAAGGAGGATGCTACAAGTAAGAAGTTCATTGTCTCCAATTTCAATAATTATCACATGGTAGACAATAAATCTGTTAAGGAGCAATTTCATGAAATTGAGCATATTCTTGGTACATTCAAGCATCATAATTTGAACATGGATGAAGGCATTATTGTAGCATCTATTATAGATAAGTTGCCTCCTTTTTGGAAAGAATTTAAGAAGTAATTGAAGCACAAGAAAGAAGACATTAGTCTTCAAGCTCTTGGAAATGAACTCCGAATTGAGGAGAGCCTTCGTAAAGAAGAAGAAGATAAAGAGCAAGATTCTCAAGTGTCAAAAGTACACTTGGTGGAGGATGGACAAGAAAACAAGTCTAAAAAGTGAAAATTTAGTAGCTTCAAAGACAATAAGTCCATCAAGAAAAAGGTTGTGTGCTTCAATTGCAACAAGCCAGGACACTACAAGTCTGAATGCCGACTTCTCAAAAGGAAAAAAGTTCAAGGCAATAATGATGCACCATCAACTGATAAGTTTGTAGCCATGATTTTTGAAATCAATATGGTACAAGATGATGGTGCTTGGTGGATAGATTCCGGAGCAACAAAACATGTCTGCAAGGACAAAGATTTCTTCAAGACCTTTGAGCCCCTAGAAGATGGTTCAAGTTTATACATGGGGAATGCTACTAAAGCAACTATCAAAGGCAAAGGAAGTGTTGATCTCGAGTTCACCTCTGGAAAGACACTTAACACTTACAGAAGTGTACTATGTGCCTGAGATAAGGAAGAATCTTGTGTCCGGAAGTATGCTAAACAAGTTTGGCTTCAAAATGGTTTTCGAGGCAGACAAATTTATTCTATCCAAGGGTGGTGTCTTTGTTGGCAAAGGCTACATGTATGATAATATGTTCAAGTTAAATATCAATAATAAGAATAAGTATGTTGCTGTTTATACTGTTGATTCTTCTTCTTTTTCCTTATGGCATAATCGGTTAGGACATGTGAATGTTAGGAAAATGCAAGAAATGATGAAAATGGAAATAATTCCTAACACTAACAAAAGTGACCAACAATGCAAAACATGCATGCTTACTAAAATCACAAGATATCCATTCCCAAAAATTGAAAGAAGTACTAAGATTCTTGAATTTGTACAAAGTGATGTTTGTGACATGCATAGTAATCCTACTATTGGTGGAAAGAAGTATTTTGTTACTTTTATTGATGATTACTCTAGATTTTGCTATGTTTATTTGTTGCATTCTAAAGATGAAGCAATGGATAAATTTAGAGCATTTAAACTAAAGGTTGAATTGCATTGTGAATCATATGTCAAAAGATTAAGAACTGATAGAAGTGGTGAATACTATGATCCAAGTTTCTTTAAATCAACTGGGATAGTCCATGAAACAACAGCTCCATATACACCACAACAAAATGGTGTTGCAGAACGCAAGAATGGTGTTCTGGTAGAGATGGAAAATGCCATGCTCTCTAATTCCGGTTTGGGATTAGGATTTTAGGGTGAGGCAATATTAACTGCCACTTACATATTGAATCGAGTTCCTAATAAAAGGAGCAAGATCAACCCATATGAGTTTTGGAACAAAAGAAAACCAAATCTTAGTCATCTAAGAGTTTGGGGATGCAGAGCAATTGTGAGAGTTCCTGAGCCTAAGAAAAGAAAATTGGGCGAAAGAGGAATTGAATGCATATTCATAGGATATGCACATCATAGTAAGGCTTATAGGTTCATGGTTATAGAACCTAATGATGCAATAACAATTAGAAGGAGCAAAAGAGTTAAAAGAACTACACAGTCATCGGACTTTTATTACCTAGTTGAAGGTATAAAAGAAGGTACTGAAAATCATGTACCATTTTGTTACAATATAGAAGAAGATCCTAAGACTTATAGTGAAGCTATGAAGTCACAGGATGCAGCCTTCTGGAAAGAAGCAATCCAAGATGAAATGGATTCTATAATAGGTAACAAAACTTGGAAATTAGTAGACCTACCACCAGGCTCCAAACCGATTGGATGCAAATGGATTTTCAAAAGGAAAATGAAGGTTGATGGAACTATTGATAAGTTCAAGGCCAGGTTGGTGGCAAAAGGATTTACTCAGAAAGAAGGAGTAGATTATTTTGATACCTATTCGCCAGTAGCAAGAATTGCTACAATAAGATTATTGATTGCACTTGCATCAATACATAACTTGGTTATTCACCAGATGGATGTTAAAACAGCATTCTTGAATGGTGAATTGGATGAGGAAGTTTACATGGAACAACCAGAAGGTTTTGTCCTATAAGGACAATAACATAAGGTTTGTAAACTTGAGAAGTCCTTGTATGGACTTAAACAAGCACCTAAGCATTGGCATCAAAAGTTTGATGAGGTTGTGCTTGCAGATGGTTACAAGATTAACACATTTGATAAATGCGTATATAGCAAATTCAAAGATGGAAAAGGTGTGATTATTTGCTTATACGTAGATGACATGCTTATATTTGGCACGGACATGGATCAAGTGGAGAATACCAAGAAGTACTTGTCAGAAAATTTTGATATGAAAGATATGGGAGAAGCAAATGTAATTCTTGGTATAAAGATTATAAGGAGTAGTAATGGGATTACATTGTCGCAATCCCATTACATTGAGAAAATACTCAACAAGTTTGAGAAACTGGAGACTTCTCCGGTATCTACTCCATTTGATCCAAACTTGAAGTTGGCTAAAAATCAAGGAAGTCCGGTAGCACAACTGGAATATTCAAAGGTTATAGTCTGCTTGATGTATGCAATGACCTGTACAAGGCCAGACATTGCATTTGTCGTTGGAAAGCTAAGCAGATTTACTAGCAATCCGGCTAAGCAACATTGGCAGGCAGTTCATAGAGTTTTAAGGTACTTAAAAAGAACTATGAACTATAGTATATGCTATACCGGATATCCTTCGGTGTTAGAAGGATTTTCAGATGCTAGTTGGATTTCTAATAAAGATGATTATTCATCTGTAACTGGATGGATCTTCGTGCTTGGTAGGGGTGCAATATCTTGGAGCTTTAAAAAGCAAACTCTTTGCACAGACTCCACTATGGCATCTGAATTTGTGGCCTTAACATCTGCTAGCAAAGAAGCGGAATGGTTAAAAGATTTACTTTATGAGATTCCGCTGTGGCCCAAACCAATTTCTCCCATACCAATACATTGTGACAGTCAGGCCACATTGTCTAAAGCATATAGCCAAGTTTACAATGGAAAATCTAGACATATCGGATTGAGACATAGCTATGTACAAGAATTGATAAGAAATTCGGTGATCACCATTGATTTTGTGAGGTCACAATAAAACTTGGCAGAAGCTTTTACAAAAGGACTTACCAGAGATAAGGTAAGTAAGACCTCTAATGGGATGGGTCTCAAGCCAATTTCAATAGGTCATGAATAGTGGAACCTCGACTCAACGTTTGATAAAACATCAAATCTTGAGTTCAATGAGTCAAAGTAAACTATTAGGATGGCTGGCAAGCACTCACTTTAATATTCTATCCCAAGGTGAGAGTGCTTGGTACCCGTTAGGACAAAGAAAGGGTGAGCTTATGCTCTTAATAGATCTCCATGGCATGTATTTGTGAAAGTGTTTATAACGGGAACACTAAGGATATAGAGACTACCTATGTGAGTGGAAGTATGGCCGCCTCTAGGAGTTTTGTGGCTTGAACTCTAACAGCGCTCATGAACAGATACAAGACACAAGGCCTTTAACGTGTCGGCTATTAAGATCACATTTCTGGATGAGAAATCTTGTGTGTGGATATGTGGTCCAACCAGTCAATATGGAAGATGTTAGTTCAAAGCATAGTCTACTAACAATTCCGATTGGCGATACACGATTCACTAAGTGAAAATTCAAGTCTCACCGACATTTTCATTTATGCATAAGATTTCCAGAACTATCGAATTGCTAGGTATTATAAAAATGGTGGGGGAATGTTGGAGGATTTTTATAATATAAGAGGAATTATATTTGTACCATTTGGGGTAAAAGGTGTCTACTGGAAATGAGTTTAAAAATGAACAGTTACATCCTTTTGTATTGTGTCTTTTGGAAAAGACACAAATTTAAGTTTGAATATGGCTGTAACTTTTGGATTAAATGTGTCTTTTGGAAAAGACACAGGAAGTCCTATAAATAGGCCACTCATTCTCATTTCCAGACATCAGAAAGTATCCAAACGTACTTTTGTTTAACACAAAATCAAAGGGAGAAAAGAGAGGTTGATCAAGTGAATGAAAAAGATAAAAGAATAGAGAGGGTGGTTTATTTTATGAAACGGAAAATATACCATATGGTGACGTCTCCAATAGTATATTTTATCTATAACTGCTTATATTCGGAAAGTGATCAAGGGTTGTGGTGTTTATGCAAGACATCTTCAATCAGGGGCTTCATTGTATCTCCGAGGCAAATTTGCAAAACACCGTTGCATACCAACTTTAGAGTAAGTGGTGGTGGCAAATATTGTCTTAAGGAAAGTGGCATTAGCAGCACGCCTTGAAGCATCTGCAGTTATTATATTCACAGCCTTGTCTACTCCACATCACCACATAGTGCAAGAAGCAGTGTATCAGTGCAGAAAGAAGCTTTTTGTTCCTACAGGTATAAAACCGTAATCCTCACTCCTCACAGTGATCAGTGGAAAAAGATGAGGAAAATGTGGATCTCAGAGGTGGTTTCACCGGCAAGGCTGAAGTGGCTCCACGATAAAAGAGCGGAGGAGGGTGACAGCCTTGTGTTCCACGTGCATAATCAGTATAAGGTCAACAAGATTGTGGATTTGAGACTTGTGACCAGGCACTACTCCACCAACGTGGTGAGGAATATGCTCTTTGGGAGGAGATACTTCGGGAAGGGAATGCTAGATGGAGGGCCCGGCCCTGAAGAGATGGAGCATGTGGAGGCTGTCTTGATCAACGTGAAATATGTTTACAGTTTCTGCATATCCGATTACTTCCCTTTCCGGGCCGGGCTTGATCTTGACGGCCAGCAGAAGTTGGCGAAGCATGTAAACAACAATCTGATTCGGAAGTATCATAATCCTATCATAGATGAAAGGATCCGGCAATGGAGGTCTGGCCAAAGAGAGGGCATCGATGACATCCTTGATGTTTTCATTAACCTTAAGGATCCTAGTGGTCAGCCTTTTCTTACAGAAGACGAGATCAGATATCAACTCGCAGTACGTATTGACTGGATCCCTACACTTATATTATTTTGGTTATTTATTTTGTCATTCTTAGAAAACAAAATCCAAAACCATGCACCTTTGTTCATGTTTTCTTTGGACCTGGTTCCCTAAGAATTCGCTTTTTTTTTTTTATGCTAACGAGTATTTTATTGAACATATAATCAAAAAATATATACAACATGCTCAGCAAGCCTGCATGCTTGCTAAGAAAACAAACTCACGAAGCGTTAGATCACGAAGACAGTTAACACAGATCAGGTACAGTTACAATTTAGTAATTTAAAATTCCTACTTGGTCCCTTATGATTCTTCACCGTCTCTGAGTTGGATAAGATCATGGATGTGCTAAATGGAATATCTGCTTGTAACGCTTTAAACCACAACGAGGCACGAACTAACACAAGATCCAATAGTCTTTCATCATCAGTAGCAATCCTACAAAAAATCTTGCTATTCCTCTCCAGCCATATTGCCCACAGAGTGGCGCATCCTATGATGAACCACCATGACCGACTACAACTTACAGGGGATAAATAAGACCACTAGATCAAAAATTCCTCCATAGAGTCAGGGCAGCACCAGAGGACTCCCCATCACCTGCAAATCTTAGACCACAGTAGCCAGGGTACACTACAATGGAAAAAAAGATGATCTCTGGATTCAAGTGAGCACAAGCACAAGGAGCATATGGAGTCTGCCAAAGACAAGATACCTTTCTCACGCAATGCGTCTTTGGTGGAGATGCCATGGTTCAAAGCAAACCACAACCAGCATTCAACCTTGTGGGGAATTAGTGAGAACCAAATGAAAGGTTTTCTCGCAGAGACCCCGAGTTTAACAAAAATGAATGATCTACCTGATTTAATCGAATAGGTGCAATTTTGGCAGTCCCTCCAAATGCGCTGGTCGTCACCTGTGCTTAACATAACCACTGCAATAATGGCCACCTTCTCATTTATTTGTAAAGTCTCCCAATCCCGAGGTGGCCTCCTCCATAGAGAACGCCATCTTTCAACCGTCCCACAATCTCTCATGCAGCCCAATACAGACTCCTCCTTGCTTAGTGAAATCGAAAATAGTCTGCTGAACTTTTCTTTAAGGGCTAGCTCCCCTACCTGTCCAATCATCCAGCCAGAACAAAGACTTACAGCCAGACCCCAGCGTTATATATGAACCTTGAAATAAAGGAACTCCAGTTTGGCTGCAAAATGAGCCGGAGAGAACAATATCACGCCACCATGGTGAGCACTTTTGGAGAGAAAATTCAGAAGATAGTACCGAGGACTTCACAAAATACTTTCCTTTAATCAACTCCTTCCATTCCTTCTCTACTGGGCAAATAAATTGCCATAGCCACTTAAATAGCAAGCACTGGTTCATAACCTTTAAATCGATGATTCCCATACCACCTAGCTCTTTTGGGATTGCAATGCGCCTCCATGCAACTAGACAAGCCCTCCTGGATGAGTCTAAACCATTCCACAAGAAGTTCCACATGATTGAGGTTAGCTTCCTTGTCACGGCCTCAGGCAGTTTAAATAGAGACATGAAATATACCGACAATCCACTCAAGACGGATTTGATGAGGGTGACTCTTCCCCCCAGTGACAAAAATCTGCCCTTCCAGCTTTTGAGCCTACCTCTGAATTTTTCTATAACCGGATTCCATGCAGCGATACGCTTCATGTTGGCACCCAAAGGAAAGCCAAGGTATGTGATAGGGAAGTTCTCCACCCGATTGTGTAGCCTCCCTGCAAGATCGACCAAGATATTTTGTTTGAAGCCTATCCCCACCACACTGCTCTTAAAAAAATTAATGCATAACCCAAATAAGGCATCGAAAATTCTGAGGCATCTCTTGAGATTTAGCAATATCGTTAGATTAGCCAGAGCAAAAAGAATAGTGTCGTCGGCATATTGTAAGATAGACACCGATCTTCCCTGCATTTGCACTCCTTGAATAACTCCAAGAGCCATTGCCTTTGATAGTATGGAAGATAGTCCTTCAGCTGCCAACACAAAAAGGAATGGGAAAGAGGGTCACCTTGTTTTAAACCCCTTCCCATGGAAAACTCTCTCGATGGCAAACCATTCACAAGAATTGAGGCCCTTGAGGTTGACAAACATTCAAAGATCTAATCACGCCATCTCCGACCAAACCCCATGGCCTCCAAAACTTGTAACAAATAATTCCAATCAATGGAATCGTAAGCTTTGCGAAAGTCTAGCTTCCAAACCACAGCCTCAGTTTTATTGGTACGCAAGCTATGTACTACTTCACTAGCCAATAGAACACTATCCATAATACACCTTCCTTCAATGAAACCAGTTTGTTGTGGACCTACAAGGGATGACAACACTTTCTTCAACCTCTGTGCAAGGATTTTAGAAATTATTTTGTACAAACCATCGAGCAACGTGATGGGCCTGCAATCGTCTAAAGAAGTGGCGCCATTCTTCTTTGCTAATAGTGTAATAAAAGCAGTATTAGTCCCTTTGGGCAACCTGGTTGTCTAAAAAAAAAAAAAGCAAGACCATGTCATAAATATCCAACTTCACCAACTTCCAACATTGCTTATAAAAGGAGAAATTAAAGCCGTCAGGTCCGGGTGCTTTAGCACTGTCACAACTCCACACCGCTTCTTTGACTTCTTCCATGGATACGTTCTTCTCTAACTCTACTATCTGGCAATCATTTAACTTTCGAAAGTTCAGGGACCCAATTGAAGGTCTAGGACCAGGTTGTCGAGCATATAACTTGGAGTAGTAATCACATGTCGCATCCCTGATCTTATCAGAATCAGTGACCTGCTGACCATCCACCTCAATGGATTCAATCCTATTTTTCCTCCCCCTATTCGCAGCTGAGATATGAAAAAATCTCATGTTGCGATCCCCCAATTTACACCATCGAATCCTGGCCTTCTGTCTCCACATAGACTCTAGTTGTCTTGTCTTTGAATTTAACTCAGCTTTCAAATCCTAGACCCTTATGAGTTCTTCATTGGATAAAACTCTTTGATCGGCCTCCTTATCCAAAACATCCAATTCAATTTGGATAGCTTCAAGACATGCATTAATCTTACCAAAGGTATCTCGATTCCATTTGGAGAGCAATCTCTTCATCACACTTAATTTTCCTCAACAAATTGAATTTACCCATAAATTGCGACTTTGCTTCCCTCCACATGCATTCAATCACTTCCATAATTCTTGGGTGAGACCACCATGCAGTAAGAAAACAGAAAGGACGACGTCCTTGCACCACGGTATCTTGCACCAGAATTAAAGGGACGTGGTCGGACCCGCGTTTACTTCCAGCTCGTAGGGTGAGACGTGGGTACAACAAACTCCAATCCGCCTCAGCAAACGCGCGATTGATACAACTGGAATACAAGAAATTACCCCAAGTGTATCGCCTATCCTTCAAGTGGAATTCTAGTAGGCCCATACTGTCAACGAATCTAGCGAAAGCAACAGCACCCCTCTGGCATAATCTGCCACTCTTTCTATCCGATGGTATGAGAGTTTTGTTGAAATCTCCTAACACTAGCCAAGGAGAGGAGAAGGTTTGTTTAAGCCCAGCAATAGCATCAAACATCCTTATCCTCTGCTCAAACTGTGTATCTCCATATACCCCGCAGATAGTGACTCTCTGGTTCTTCCTTACCAGCAAACCTTCAATAACAATCCAGTTTTCTGAGGAATTGCTTTGAGATAACATGAAATAATCGCAATCCCAGATCAAAACCAACCCCCCTGCCAGCCCTCTCTCATCCACAGCCCGGAAGTTAATATTGCCAGGGCCCCACAACTTATTGCAAAACGGTAGATTGAAGCTGGTGCACTTTGTCTCGTTGAGGAAAAGAAATTGTGCATGAACTTCGTTAACCAGCGACCGAACATGGGACTGCTTTGATGAAGAGCAGACACCTCGAATGTTCCAGGATACAAAACTAAACATAAATATATGATAGGGCACTATGAGAGATACAAAAATTCATTCTAAGCAGGTGCCTAGGACTGCACCCACTCGAATGCTTCCTTTTCTACCAAACTGTGAATGAGTTGTTCAGTTTCTTTTTCACAATTATTCCTCTCCCATCCTACCAAGTCCCCAATGCGGTTTGTCTCATCAACTTCTAGAGCAGTGAGGGAAACTGGAATGGGGGAAGACGCTAGTTCCTTAGTCATAGCTCTGTCGTTGTTCATTCGAAACTCTAAATCAGAGACACCAATAAAGCTCTCGGGTTCGGACAACTCACTTCCTTTGCAAGACGGAAATTTCACCCTTCTCTTTTTCTTTGTATCCATATTTTGCAAGATGGCAGCGACTTTCCTCTCGACGGCTTCTTCAAAATCAACACCATTAAACTCATATGAACAAGCAATCCAAGAATTACCCCATGAGGACCCAGAATAAGCAGGTTTGGAAGAGCTAGAGGAGCTCCTATATCAGGACAACAGGGGTTGTACGGGGATGGACTTCTGAACGACGAGTTTTGTTGTGAATGAGTATCAGGGTACGGGACAATGGCTCTAATATTTGGGCTAAACAAGTTGGTCCCTATCATGGATCGACTATTTCTAATGTGAGAGGGTTCACTGACATGTATTGGGCTAGAGTGACTAGGTTGGGTACATTGGGCTGGGCTATACAGAGGCACATGATCAGTGATGTGGTGAATTTGCAAAGGGGCTTCAGTAGTAGGTAAGTGGTGAGACAGCTTAGAAGGAATCGTTTTAGAAATCTATGAAGGATGGGGAGTTAATTCTTTCCTGGGTTCAATGGTTTTAGAGGTATGGGCAATTAATGGACGAAGGTTAAAGGGGTCCTCAAAAGTTGAAAGTGATATGTTGGCAACAGGAGTTTGAATATTCGAAAGATGGGCATGGGGGACGTTCTTACGGACAGCATGCTCGTCTACCATGGGCTTCACCGCCGGTGAGTCTCCGGACTCCTCGCAGCCTATCTCCGTTGGAGACCAAACCCAGTCCAATGGATCATAATGAAACTCCTCTAAAACAATCTCGCAAGGCTTTCCTCCAATATTGTCCTTCACCGAAAGGTTGATGTTGCGCATTGATGAGGTGAGTATAAGAACCTTAGCTACATCCAGCCTTGTTTTGCTACCAGACTCCACACTCTACTCCACCAATTCTCCTGCCTTGGAACAGATGAAATGGAAGAACTCCTTAATCCAAACATGGGGAGGAACACCCCTAATCATGCCAACACAGTCTGTTGAACGCTACATCACCTTCTTTCCAGGGTCTAAAAATCCTAAAGATATGCTCCACGTCTTTTTGTTTTTGTTTAAGGAAGTTTAACATCAGCTCTAAGGACTGGAACCTAAGAAGGAACGACACACCACCAATAGGGATAAGGCTGAACAGGCAATTTTTTGCTTCAGAGAACGCTTCCCTAATTCTAGTGCAAGGTAGAAGGGCCTGGAGCACGCCTAGTAAACAACAGTGAAGCCATGAGAGGGAATCATCTTTGGGAATATAGGTCTGAGACTCCATAGGTTTAGTCGATTCATTCCGCTCGGCCATATAAGGGGCAGCAGTTTTTGTTGCCTCTGCATAAGACTTATCACCAACCAACCCTTTGTTTAAAATTTGTTTATTCAATTGAGAGCTGATTGGGTTATTAGCTTGATAACCGTTTGATCTTCTGCTTTTAGCAAAGGAGGCGATAAGGTTTTCACCATCCACCTGCATCGAGCAAATGCGTTGGATGATATGTTGAACCTCTCTGTTATTTCTAAACCTGACGAATTGAAACCTGGCTCCCTTCCTATTCCTCTTCTACGGGATAAACACGTCCATAACCTAACCAAACTTAGACATCACCAAGTGCACATCCATAGTTAGCCATCTACTGGGAAAATTCTCAATATATATGCTAACTACCTGATGATTCTCAACAGCATTCAGGATTGTCTTTTTACTCCACTTGGAAAAATACAACGGTTTAGGCTTCGGGGACTCATTGCTCGTATGTGGCGGGTTAGGGTAAGGCTGAGGTAGGGTGGTCGTGGTTGAGACTCTATGATGGAGGATTGGTGTTTCGTTCTTTCGTAAGGTTTGACGGTTTGTAGTGTATGGTAATGTGGGAATGGGGAGGGGTCGTAGTAGTGGCGGCCTTCCGGTGGGGAGGCCAGGGGACATGGGCAGGGACGGGAAGGGTTGGGGAAAGGTTTGGGAGCGTAACATATTAGGGTTGGGGACGGTAACAAAGCTATTTTTTCAAATCAATCCCTAAGAATTCGCTTAAACCATCCTTAACAAAGGCCCTCTTCTCATGTGAAGAAAATTGAGGGGAATCAATTAGGAATGGAGCAAAAAATTTTGCGGAGTATATATATAGGTTGATATGATTAATATGTTAACTTTGGTTAAAAACATGTAGAGGCCCATATTATACACATTTGACCTTTGATACATCAGGTAAGACGGTTGACGGGTAAAATAAGAGAATTAAATATTTAAAGAGATCCTATCTTTGTTTTCAACAAGTTTATTGTACTTAATCTTACCTATATATTCATGTTTGGACCTGGTTCCCTAAGAATTCGCTTAGGCATCCTTAACAAAGCCCTTTTCTCAGGTTTCTGTGGTGAAAAATTGAAGGGAATCAATTAAGAATAGAGGTAGAAATTTGTAGAGTATAGAGGTTGATATGATCAACATGTTAGCTTAGGTTAAAGACATGCAAAGGTCCTATATATTATATACCTTTTAACCTTTGATATATCAAGTAAGACAGTTGTCCGGTACAATAAGAGAATTAGATATATAAAGAGATCCTCTTTTTTTTCTTCAACAAGTTTATTGTACTTAATCTTTAACTATACATGTTTAATTTCAAATTCACCGACGTCTTAGTGTAGTGAAACAAAATTAAGAGCAATTTTTGTTTTTTTGATGCTAACGAGATTTTTTTGCAAGTTTATTAAAAATATGTACATAGGTCAGAGTTCAGTACGGGAAAGGAAAGGTAAGGGCTCTAATACATCGACAGAACCAATGCATCAACAGGTCATTTTTGCACTTAGGAGGCATGTGAGAGCAGGTGAAATTCAAGTGAAAACTAATATATATGTGCATGAACATTACCAAAAAAATTATAACTACCACGTATATGATGATACTGAGATTACCAAAATCATCTCATATAGAACTTCCATTCGGAAGACGCTACTAATCCAAGTTTTACTTAGAGATAAATCTTGAAAAAAACCAGTTTTGATCCTTTCGGCTTCACGGGGATAAAGCAGGACCCAGTATAGAACTCTGTATCAGGAGATTTTGTGGCAGAGCATGCATCTTCCCAACTCCTTAAGTACGTTTTTTTGATAGCTAGGCACGATAGGAATCTGATATATTATTATAAATAGCTCAATTTACGGCAGTGGTTATCAACAAGAAGACAATAGCCTAAAATACACCACCTTCATTGACAACATATATATTAACAAATAAATGTTTGATAAGAATGTCGTTGATATAAAATGTTTTGATGCTAGGAAATTATGTTTGCATCTGTGGATAACCCATGCAATGCGGTGGAATGGGCAATGGCAGAGATGATAAATCAACCAGAACTCATGAAAAAGGCCCACGAGGAAATAGACAGGGTGGTTGGAAAGGAAAGAATGGTTCAAGAATCTGATATCGGAGAACTGAATTATGTCAAGGCTTGTGCTAGAGAAGCTTACATGTTGGATAATAGTGAGTCTACCCATAAGGGGTACTCACTTAAGCCCAACTAGGCCCAACATGTATGTTATATAAGCCACCACAAGGGGAGGCTGATAGATGGTTGAGATACACATTAGTTGGGTAGAAACACACTGTAACCTGTAATACTGAAAACTAGGGATTTAGACCGTGGAAACTAGGAGGCCGATCCGACACACTGTGACGGTCTCCACCGACCAGTAATCCAAGCCGTGGCTCCCGATCCTGACAACGCTTCCGCTTCGCTCTTACAGATAAGTGTCTTATCTATTCTATGTATATGTACATTGAAATCCTTCATTGGTAGCGGTGCTATAGGCTTGTTTTCTGGTTGATTTTATCGATTTTGTGTAAATTTAAAATCGTGTTCTAAAGAATTGGGTATTTGTGTATTATCGGGATTGATCTGTTCAATCTGGGATTAATTCGTTCATCCACCACTCATGTAATTTTTTTTGTTCTATCGATCAAAACAAATCGACGTACTGCTTTGTTTTCTACATAATATACATGGATACATATATGTTTCTTGGTGGATCGAATAATTTTTTTTACCGATTAACATATGTTGTTAATCAATTGAAGAATGGATTGTATATTTTTTTTTAATTAATATGTGTGGTTATTTGTTAATCGACAAAAAAAAATGCTGCAAGAAATTGGTGAAATGATAAAAATCTGGATCGGAGTTCTTGGTGAAGAACAATGCACCATACAACTCGATACCCGTCTCATCTTGCTGCAGAAGGCGGCGGACGGGGCGAGGCATGCTGCAGATGGCGGCAGTCAAGGGGGGAAACGCTGCAGACGGCACGGTTCCCTGTGCCTTGCGGCGGTGCTTCGCGTGGAGGCTCAGGTGGCGCCCTTTCTGGGTGGTGACGGCGGCCAATGAGGTGGTGGGATCGGAGCGGCGGTCCTCGTGCTCGCTGCACCCGCTCCCACTTCGTCCTCTCCGGCGTCGGGTGAGAGGAGGTGGAGGAGGCAGTGAGCTCCCTCGTGCATGCGCTCCTCTCCGACGGCTGACGCGAATGGCGTGGACGAGGGCGGCAGCGCTGGCAGTGGGCTTGACTCGGCAACCTTCATGGTTGCGGCCTCTCCCTAGCGTGGTGACGTCTGCAGTGGCTGCTCCTCCCTCTTCCGCCTATGGTGGTGAGCCCCTGGATGGTTCCGGCGACGAGCTGCAGTCGGAGCGGTTTGAGGCGGCGGCGGCAGTGTTGTTTTCTATGAGGAAGAAAACTGTAGCTAGGGCTACACCTCCCACACGCGTAATCTGCCGGGCCGGACTCGGGCCGTGAGCCATATGGGCTTGTGTATTTGGACATGGTGCAATTCATTGGGCTTTAATGGTATCAACTGGGTTGGACATATTTAATGGGCATAAGGCCTATTGTGAACCATTTATTTAAGACAAAAGGTCTTACTAATTTTATTTTGTATGGCCTATATCAAACATATGGTTTAATTAAAATTAATTTAGGCATATGGCCTGAATTAATTTCTCTTTTATGTGGCCTATAAAAAATAAAATTGACTTATTTTAGACAGATGGTCTAAAATTATTTTTCTTTCCATCAACATATGGTTGAATAAAATAATTTGGACTTATTTTTAGACATATGGTCTAAATTATTATCTTTATTGGGTTTGAAACCTAATGAAAATGACTAAAGTCTAATATTTTTTTTAGGAAAGAGATGGTCCTTTTAGACATATGGTCTAAATCAAATTTCTTCTATTGACATATGGTCAAAGAAAATATAATAATAATCGATTTTTTTTTTAGACATATGGTCAAAAAAAAAATTAATTTTATATTGGGTTTATGACCTGAATAAAATTAAATTGTCCATCTTTGACATACGGTCTAAGTAAGTTTTTTTTTATGGGCTTTTGGCCTAAATAAAATAAAATTAATTGAGACAAAAGTCCAGTATTATTATATTTTTAGAAGAGATGGTCAATAAAAATAAATTTTTAGACACGGTGTCTAAATAAGTTTTATTTTTATATCACATGATCTTAGTAAAATTTGTCCATATTAGACATATGGTCTAATTAAATTTTATTCTACGGCATACGGCTTAGAATAAAATTATAAAGGGTTCCAATTTTTTTTAAAAAAGATCCAGATAAAGAAATTAGTCACAAGGACTAATTTTTTTGACATAAATTTTGTTTTTATGTTTTATCACCAATAAAATACAATCCAAATATTTCTAGACCATTTTCTTTGTGAATTTGGCACGAGAAATATTTACCCAACGGTTCAAGCATGAGTAATATACGATTACCTGCTTTAATGTTAATTGGTTTAACATTATGAACTAGTTGCTATTTAGTTTAGCATGACATGTTAATTAGTTTAACATTGTTGGGTTGTTCAACTTATAATCCACGTGGGATTATAAAATTGTGCTTGACAAATATGTTGTCTGGAGCATGATTAATGCTTAGCTGTGTCATTGGATGAATTAATTTTCATTATGCATTCAACTTTAGGACGATTACTGGGAACATAGTGAACTTTCGACTCCGGGTTATGCATGTGATTATTAACTTAGCCAATCGAAGCTTAGCATTATACATTTATGTATGTTGAACGTTATATCTTATATGTGATCTTTTTTGTGTATTTTATTTGTTGAATATAATTACTGCTTCATATGTTATTGTCATATAGCTCAACAAAAGGTTGATGCTTAATGGCAATAATTATGAAATCTGGAATTTAGTATTCCAATATGTGCTGGTAGAGCAAAAGTGCTCTTGTGATCATCAATGTAGTCATGAAAGTTGAAGACATATCAGTACAACAAACCATACAATGCAAAGTACTGTTGTAACAAAAGTGTTGCAATGATGACCAAATGGGTCATTGTCCAATGATGAAATTGGATAGTACGATGTGGTACTTTACTTTGCATGAGCTAGCAAATTTTGTATTTGCGGCTGTTTTATTTTGTGTGTAACTGAATATAATTCTTAGTAAATTATAGACTCAGTAGCCACACATTATATTGTATGGAGATGTGATAACTGATCAATGTTAAGTCTCACATGGAGATTAAATATTTTGACATGTAAGTGGCAACAATAAGCTGTTGCTTTGATACTCATAGCCTACAAGTTAGTCTTGTGTAACATATGAGATGTGATCTTACATGATAGAAGTCTTTTCTGACATGTCTTGGTTTTAGGAACCATACATGCTTTCATGACAAATTATAAAATTGATTCTGGTTCAATTTTATATGGCTTTAGTCTTATTACCGAATAATGCTAGATTTGGTCATACGGACCAATAGAGAATGCCAAGGTTAGCAAATAATGTTTGCTTCCTAGCATTATACAAGTAGAATTGTCTGCTTGTGAGTGTTATCTAGCTGATTATTGACCATCCGGTAAAGTAATTGAAGCCAACTCTTCATTGTTATTTGTCCACCCGGACATCTGCGGGTCCATTCACGTTTGGACTAGGCAAAAGCATGTAATTCATCATTTTATTCATTATTCCCAATTATATCTGTTTAATTTTCTATTTTTGAGGCATTAAGTTGTTTCTAAAGCTATATGAGCATAATAGAAAATTATCTAGATATGAAGATACAAGATCTTTACGTTAATTGTGATCGTTTTTTTAATCCAATCAGTTGGGCATGTGATGAAATGATATAGTGCATTGATTGACTATTCCTAAGAATCTATGACAAAATGTGTTATAGAGTGACATGATGGAATGTTTCTGTAATGGTTAAGTAAACGAGGGCGCAAACCTTATTGCCACATGGGTAATATTTAATTGGTTGCTGCCTATATACTTAACAATATGCCTATATAGTCAGTTACAACTACTCTGCATGTGTTGTAGACAAGAATGCTACCCACTAAGTGTTTTCGTAACCATGGAAGTTATGCTACTTATAAACATTATTCCTCTCTACCTGGCAAGATGTGCCTTGAGAGGAAGACAAGTGTCTTATGAGATACTTACTAACCTCAAAGGTTGTATGTTTATAAGTCAACAGAACAGTGGGAGTGTAACTGAGTTCAAACCAACAGATGTTACATTCTTTGTGAATGAGTTTCCTAAGAAGGGTGAGGTAGGTTAAGGCCTATCTTTATTTGAGGAAGAGGATTAAGACGTGCAAGGATTACTTTATTCGAGTGGGAGGATTTTTACAGATGATGAATTTGTTTCTCATCAATAAACTTCCTCATCATCAAGTCCAAATAAAAGTAATCTTGTTGTTCCAAGTGGGAGCGATAAAGATAGATCTTGTTCTAAGTGGGAGCGAGAATAGCGTTTTAATCCTAGTGGGAGCCATGTTGATCCAAATGGGAACAACATAACTGAATCACAATTAAGTGTGATTTTCATAAAAGATTGTCATTGATGATTTGACATCAAAGATAGTGGGTCTTTTATGATATTCCTACATGATGAGCCTAGAAGAGGCTGCCTCAAAATTCTTCTAAAGAAAAATGGACAAAGGCACTTGAGAAACAGATGGAGTCAATGAGAGTCAATAAAATTTAAGAACTAGTTGATCTCATTGAAGGACATAATGCTATTGGGAACAAATGTGTTTTCAAAAATAAACTTAAGGCTAGTGGCATAGTTGAGAAATTTAAGACTCAACTAACAGGTAAAAAGTACATCACAGAAAGAGATAGATTACAAGAGTCAATCTCGATTTCTGTGAGTTTTACCTATATATGGACGTTTCTAGCTATTATTTCAAACTTAAATCTTGGATTACGTCAAACGGATGTAATAATGCCTTTCTCAATGGAGATAGAATGAAACAGATTGTGTTTCATTGAAGAGGACCACAAACACATAGTTTGTAGACTTTGAAGTCTATATTGGTCTTCTAATCCTCAAGGCATGTACCAAGCAAGTTTGTAATTTACATATAGTATGTATATGACATACTTATAGCTAGAAATGATATGGAGTTTAATCAACAAGGTAAAGAACCTAGTTTTCATCTCAATCGAGATAGATGATATGGATAAAGGTTTGCATATAATCTTGAAATTAAGATTTCAAGACATTGTTTCAAGAAATTATTGTATTTCTCGTAAGAGAATTACACTAATAAAGATTTGGAATAATACAATATGCATCAAAGTAATCCTATCTCAACTCATATCAATAAATGCCATACTTTGAGAAAACGTGTGTCCTAAGACTCCTGATGAGAGTGATGAATAAGCCAAGTTCTATAACGGAGCGCAGTCGAAAGTTTGTTGTATACTATGGTGTATAATAGACTAGATATTGGTTAAGCAAATGGCTTAACAGATAGATGTCAATCCGACCTAGGCATAGCACATTACAAGCAGTTAAAAAAGATCATGGGATGTCCATAGAAGTCTGTTGATTATATTTTTGTCACCAAGTTAGGAAATGTCCTTCTTGGTTGAATACACAAGCCTTGATCATGAAAAAGATCTAGATGGGAGAAAAGTCTACATCTAGATATATGCTCTTACTAAATGATGGCGCCATATCATAGAGTAGTAAGAAATGATCATGTGTATTCTTGAATGTGATCGAGACTAAATATGTGGCTCTCGCTTCAGCAGTGTAAAAGTTATTTGGTTGAATAAATTCTTGGATTTGTGAGATGGATAATGCATAGAACACTGATCTAGTGTTAGTCGACTATGATAGTGAGGCTGCAATTTCCATTGCCAAGAATGGTTAGTTTCACCAAATAAGTAGACATCAGATACAACTATGCAAAAGGCATTGTTGTATGCGAGGTTGTGAAGTGAAGTATTTGTCTATAAGAGACAAGTGATCAGATGCACTGTTTAAGCCTTTACCTTGGGATGTGTTCATGGAACACATCAGGTATTAAAATTGTGTAGGCTTAAGTACTTCACTTTATGCTTATTATTTCCCCAAAGTTCACAACCTGTGTTTAATGTTCTTGCTATCAAATAAGTTGATTTGCATTGTAATACCCGGTATTCATTGGATTATAAGTTAAATTTACATACCATATCTATTAGTTAGTTTAAGCCCACGTGCATAATAAGCAGGCCCACAAATTGTTTTGACCCGTTAGATTGTGTTTTGAAAAAAAAAAAAAACAGAAAGCCCAACCCTTCCCGTAAGACACCGTGTCCTATTAGGTTTGGTGCTTTTAGGTCGGTTGCAATTTTATATATATAGGTCCCTTAAAGAGATATTAAAACCCCTATTCCTCTGCTTTTATTTCCGCCGCACGCAACCACCATTAGGAAGAATTGCTGCAACCTTCCTTTGTCTTGTCGTCAATAGGTGGAAGTTTGATTGCATAGCTAATCTTGAGTAAGTCTTTAACTATTATTATTCTTGGTTAGTGCTCTCTTTTGACTCTCAAGAATCGTATTTTATTTTCTTAGCTCTTAAGGGTATTGGCTCCATAAATTTTATTCTGTCTATCAAGAACTATAATATTAAATCTATCTTATCGTTTGTTGTTGTCGTCATGAAGCCAAACCCAAGGTGCTCCCATTAGTCTTGAGCAGTTCTCGGTGTTCTTGTTTCTGTTAAGTGTTGGCTTAGAATTAGGTAATCAAATTTTTACCCTACAGACTAGACACACATAGGAAACGTTTGCAATTGGTTTCATTAGAAAAGAGTTTTGTGGAATTTATTAAAAATCGCACAAGTGGACTGTTGTGTAGGAAATTACAGTTTTTTGGACTGTCTTAGAAAATTCATAGTTAATTATTCCTAGATACTGTGATAGTGAATTATATATGGCTGGAAAGCTTGGAATGTCTGCTTTAAGTTTTATGTTGATGATATTTTCGGATTCAGGATGATTTGGGAGTTATTAGGCAGAAACTAGCGACTGGTCGGTTGTGTTGTTCATTCGGTAGTTTGTTAAGCATTCTTTGGACTTAGTGGTTGTGTTTTGCTTGTGAATTAGGTGCTGCAGGGATCCAGACTCAAGCTGAAACTTAAGTATTTGGGATTGGTAATTTGGATTGGCTTTTGAGGTGGGTTATATTATTATTATACTTCCTATTTTCTTAGTAAAGCTATGTTTAAAACATTAGTTTCTTATATAAATCACTTTCGTATTTATAACTATCTTTTGTCCAACTCTTTTAAAATATATTATTTTGACCAAAGGGTTTTGATAAGCTAATGTTTTACTCCAAATTATTTTATATGAAAACTATTACTATTTCTTCAACTTTGTTTTGCCGAAACAAGGATTTTGAGATTTCAAAGAAAAGTCTATGTATCTCTAATTCCTACAATACTCATTCTGCTTATGATGACTATTTACTCTATTTCGCCTATAAACACCCTTTGCTTATTTGAATGATAAATATCTATGGATTTGATTCTTTTGAACGATTTATTCAGTTTGTTTTTGCTTAGAATTAAATGTCAGACGTCCCTATCTGGCAAGGGTGCTGTCAGACTTTGTGCACATTGATTGGTTTCATGAGGTTTTTAACCTCTATCTGTTTGATGGGAATCTTTGATTTCCCTATGGATCCTTTTGTTCCTCCAGCCGACAGGGGGCCGTTGTCGGACATGCTCGACGGGGCGTGCTTTGCTCTTCTCTATTTCTTATCCGGTTCTGACATCTTAATTCGAGGCTTCCGTTATTTTGCGTGTTATGATTATTTGTTATTTAAATTCAAGGCTTCCGCTGATTTTGTTTTTTTTTTTTTGATTATTTGACAACTAAGCTTATTTTATTTTGATTATGAAATATATATGTTTTGACCTCTATGATTTAGTATGGTTTTTGTTTGCTTTGTACTATGCCCACTGAGTTGTGGAAGGACTCACCCCCATTTTAAAAATATTTTCAGGTGATTAGTAGGCTTGAGACGTAGTTCGTGCTTGGCAAGTTGTCTTGGTATGCGTAGCAGACTTTTGGATTGTTAGAGCTCCACTGTTACTCTAGTTTTTGGGAATTTTCATGATTTGGATTATATTAAGGATTTTGATTGGTCTTTGAGTTTGGAATTTATGTTTATCATATGACTTGTTGGATTATTCGATTTATGAGAGTATTTTATTTTGGAGACTATATTTATATTATTTGTCTGAGGCTTGTCTTGTCGTGGGTAGACATATGTTTCCTACAAGGACTAGACGCCGGTCATGGACTTAATTTTGGGTCGTGACAAAGTTGGTAGCGGAGCCAGGTTTAGATTTTATGTGGATCTTAGGTTACACGTAACATGTGGAGCCAGGTTAGAAGTAGCATGTGGAGCATAGGTTATAATTATCATGTGTAGTATAGGTTATATGTAGCGTATAGAGCATAGGTTATTGGTATTATGACTAGGCTTTAGTAACCTTTAGTTATATGTTATTGATTGTTATTTGACCACAACCTTATTCTTATGAATTAGAATTTATCCTTTATAAATTTGTTAGGTGGAAATGGCTAGAACTAATGTGGGAGGGAGAAAGGGAACAGGAAACGTTGCCCCAGGTCGTGTTAACACCCAAGAAGCGGTACGTGGGAGAGGCAGAAGGACTAGAGCTGATGCTAGGGCTGATGATGGTGATAACGAAGCTACGCAAGATCAAGAAGAAAGTGGTGTCAATGAACCCATTCCGGACGATGACGAAGTGGTTCCTCGTGCTAAAGTTCCTACTAGAGCTCGAAGTGGAACTGTGGCTGGAAGTTTGCAAAAGACCTTGGAAGTGCTAGCTGACATTGCTGTACAAAACAAGGGGGCTACCGGACAAGGGAATGCATCACTGATTGATTTTATGAAGTTACAACCTCCAACATTTTCTGGTCTTGGTAGTGATGATGATCCAAAGCTGTTTTTGGAAGAGGTCAAGAAGCGATGTGATGCTTTGGGGTGTTCGGAGGAGCAGGCTGTGTATCTAGCGGCTTATAGGTTACAAGGAGATGCTCGTACCTGGTATGATAGCATTATTACTGCAAGGGAAGCTGATGATCCACTACTATGGGAAGAATTTAGTTCAAGTTTCTTGGACATGTACTTGCCTGAGAGTATTAGGGATTCGAAGGTCTATGAGTTTGAGAGCCTCAAACAAGGAAATATGATTGTTGCTGAGTATAAGGTGAAGTTTTTGGATCTTGCAAGATATGCCTCACATTTGGTCCCCACAGAGCAACAAAGGGTGAAGACGTTTGTTAGGGGCCTTAATAATTCGCTTCATAAGGTGGTTTCTACTAGAAATTGTCAGACATTACCTTCTCCATTGAGTTTTGCTATGTCTCTTGAGATGAGGGATGCTGAAGATAGAGCTGAAAGGGACTTGAAGAAAGCTAGAGTTGATGTGCCTCAGAAGGGATACTCAAGTCAATTTGGTAATCAAAATCGCAATACAAGTTTCCGTGGGTCGCAACAGTGGTCAAAAAGTGCTGCACCACCAGTTGCCCAGGTGCAGAAGCAAGATTGGAAGCCAAACCAAACAGAACAGTATAAAATCTGTCAATTCTGTGGAAAGAAGCATGGTGGTACTACTTGCTATCGAGAAACTAGAGCATGTTTTCAATGTGGACAAGGAGGCCACCAAATCCGTGATTGTCCTAAAGTTCGTGGTCAGCAAGGGAGCAACCAAAGGACATTTCAATCAGGATCTCATCCTACACCTGCTGCTAATCAAACTTCTGGCACTGCGAATAATAATCAAGGAGGTCGTGGCAATGGAGCTTCAAATTATAAAGGTTATGGATCTAACGGGAAGAATCAAGGAGCTGTAGGACGTGGACAAGCTCGTGTTTTTGCTCTTACTAGATAGGATGCACAGAAATCTGGTGCAGTTGTGACAGGTACCCTACCAGTCCACTCTTTTGATGCTCGCATACTCTTTGACACTGGTTGCACTCATTCATTTTTGTCTACTTATTTTGCATTACAATTTGGTGTGAGTCCAACCCCTTTAGAGTGTCCGTTGACGGTTACCACTCCTCTCGGTAAATCGTTAGACGTCGATGTTGAGTTTCAAGGAACCCCTATACAGTTTGGTGATAGGATTTTGATGGCAAATTTGATTAGGTTGGAGATGATGGATTTTGACATAATATTAGGGATGGATTGGTTATCACAACATTTTGCTGTCTTGGATTGCCATAACAAGACAGTGAATTTCCATATACCTGGCAAGGAAACTTTTCTTTTTCAAGGTGACCGTATGGTAAATACTCCTGTTTTGATTTCTGCACTTAGTGCTATCCGCTTGCTGAAGAAAGGCTGCATGGGATATTTACCGTCTATAGTGGATGTTAGTAAGGAGAGCTGCGATTTGACTAAGGTTCCAATTGTTCAAGAATTTTCTGATGTGTTTCCTGAAGATTTGCCTAGAATTCCTCCTGAACGTGAGATCGAATTTTGCATTGACTTGCTTCCTGGCACAAAACCCATTTCTATGCCACCTTATAGGATGGCACCTGCGGAGCTTGCAGAACTCAAAGTCCAACTCCAAGACCTTTTAGATAAGGGATTTATCCGCCCTAGTGTATCACCTTGGGGTGCTCCTGTGTTGTTTGTTAAGAAGAAAGATGGCTCTTTAAGGTTATGCATTGATTATAGACAATTGAACAAGGTTACTATTCGAAACAAGTATCCACTTCCTCGGATTGACGATTTGTTTGATCAACT
>JAKUCV010006323.1:42773-154565 GCA_028386065.3 Turnera subulata
CTCAAAATCTATTCCTTCTTCTTGATTATATCCTTTAGCCACTAACCTAGCTTTGTTTCTAGTTATTATGCCATTTTCATCTAGTTTGTTTCTAAATACCCATTTTGTGCCAATTATTGTATGATCAATGGGCCTTGGAACCAATTCCCAAACATCATTACGTTTGAATTGATTTAGCTCTTCTTGCATAGCCAAGGTCCAATATTCATCATTAATTGCTTCTGAAATAGTTTTAGGCTCAATTTGTGAAACAAATGCAATGTGTCCTATATTATCTCTAAGAGAGTTATGAGTACTTACCCCGCGGTTGATATCACCTATTACCGTGTCAAGAGGATGATCTTTGGTCTCTCGCCATGCTCTAGGTAATTCTTGGTTGATATCAACCGTTGTGTCTTGAATATCTTCCGTGGGGCTTGGTTCTTCTTGTTGTGGTGTAACCTCCATTTCTTGTTGAGGTGTTGGTTCGGTTGAAGTGCCTCCTTTCTTCCAAGAGATGTCTTGCATATCTTCTTCTTCCTTATCGTCCAATGACATCTTCTCAAGTGTATCTACAAGATCATCACAGAAATCCTTTCTCGCCAAGCGAGTATTATTCTCAGCAAATACAACATGAGGGGACTCCTCAACACTTAAGGTTCGTTTGTTAAAAACTCTATACGCTTTGCTGCGCAATGAATAGCCTAGAAAGATGCCTTCATCCGATTTTGCATCAACTTTACCCAAATTGTCTTTTCCATTATTATGCACAAAACATTTGCAACCAAAGACTCGTAGATGAGAAATGTTAGGCTTTCTTCCTTTGTATAATTCATATGGCGTTTTCATGAGTATTGGCCTAATGATTGTCCGGTTTAACACATAGCAAGCCGTACTAACGGCATCAGCCCAGAAATATTTAGGAATGTTAGCCTCATTAAGCATAGTTCTTGCCATTTCCTCAAGGCATCTATTTTTGCGTTCAACAACGCCATTTTGTTGTGGTGTCCGAGGAGTTGAGAAATTGTGCTCAATGCCATATTTATCACAAAAAGCTGAAAAATGATTGTTTTCAAATTCTCCTCCATGATCACTCCTAATGCAAGCAACTAAGCAATCTTTTTCCTTTTGAACTTTCTTAAGAAAGCTCTTAAATGTATCAAATGCTTCACTTTTATGAGTAAGAAATAAAGTCCAAGTGAATCTAGTATAATCATCCACAATAACAAAAGCATAATAGTTCCCTCCAAAGCTTTTAATTTGTGAGGGACCAAAGAGATCCATGTGCAAAAGTTGAAGTGGTCTAGATGTTGAGACAACGTTTTTAGAATGAAACGAAGCTCGCACTTGCTTCCCCTTTTGACATGCATCACATATGGAATCCTTCTCAAATCTAATTTTTGGAATGCCAACTACTAAGTCTTGATTAACTAGTTTGTTTAGCATTTTCATATTAACATGACCTACTCTACGATGCCATAACCACATATCATCTTCTTTGCTCATTAGACATTTTGAAAATTTTGATGAAGACTCTTCTAAGTTAACCATATAAATATTGTCAATTCTATCACCTTGTAGAATGATCTTATTATCACTAAGACGTTCTACGGTGCATGACTTGGAATCAAAGATTACACGATTTCCCTTATCACATAATTGACTTATGCTTAAGAGATTGTGTTTAAGACCCTTAACAAGTAAAACATTATCAATGGAGGAAGACTCATCTTTTCCAACCGAGCCAATGCCGATGATCTTTCCTTTGTTGTTGTCTCCAAAGACAACGTTTCCTCCATTTGATGGCTTTATTTGCAAAAATTTGGATGCTTCTCCGGTCATGTGCTTGGAGCATCCGCTATCAAGGTACCAAAGTACACTTGATGCCTTCAAGCATACCTACAACATCAAATCAATGAGATTTAGGTACCCAAATCTTCTTGGGTCCTTGAGTGTTAGGTGCATAGTGGTTATGAGCTTCTTCTTGAGCCCAATGCCTATGCCTAGTGAAACAAACAGGAGCAATATGTCCTATTCTATTGCAATAATGACAAATGACATTTGGGTTATGCATTCTTCTAGGTTGATAGTAGTTACTATGTTTCCTATACTTATGCACATTACTCACTTTGTTTACCTTAGGTTGTACCTTAGGTTTCTTTGATTCAACTTTATGTCTTTTGGGTTCATTCCTAAAACCTATTCCATGCCTAGTAGATTGCAAATTACCTAACATAGAATTCAGATTCTTATGAGGAGTATTAAACTTTTTCAGGGTTGTCTCAAGTTGTTCAACTTGTTTCCTCAAAGGTGTACATGATGAACATTCCTCTATACTTTTCTTTTCAAGCATCTTATTTTCATTCTTCAGCTTCTCATTTTCACATGCAAATTTTTCATTTTGTTCTTTTAAGGAGCCACATGATACACATTCCTTAGGTGTGTCTAGAGTCTTAATTTCTTCCTTAAGATTCTTATTCTCATTAGATACATTTTCCATATCATTTTCCAAAGTTACAACTTGTTTCTTTAAGCTCTTATTGACTTTAGAAATAGAAATGAATTCACCATAAAGCTCATCAAATGCATTTTGTAACTCTTCATATGTGAAATTTTCATTTGGAGAAGTGGTACTTACCTCTTCCGGTTCTTCCCTTGCCATGAGACATAGGTTAGCCGTTTCTTCTTCATCGCTATCGGATGATTCATCACCGGAATCGCCTCCCCATGAGATGTATGCCCTTTGCTTCTTGTAGGACTTCTTCTCCTTTCCCTCCTTTGCTTTGGGGCACTTGGGCTTGATGTGCCCACTCTCTCCACACCCATAGCATTTGGGTGGTCCAGACATCTTTCTCCCTTTCTTTACAAACTCCTTCTTCATGAATTTGTGGAATTTGCGAATGACAAGTCCGAGTTCTTGATCATCATCGCTAGAGTCCGATTCAGGAAGTTCTTGTGTCTTGGAGGTAGAAGCTTTGAGAGCTATTGTCTTCTTCTTTGGTTCCTGCATAGAAGGCAAAGAGGGTTTAAGAATAGTAGTTTCATAAGTTATAAGATTACCTCTTAGTCCATCAATCGTTGTGTTGTTGATGCCGATGTTTTCGTAGATGGCATCCGCCTTTGATCGCCATTCGGGAGTGAGACTTCGAAGAACTTTTCTGACCAAGTCCTTGTCGGAGTAGACCTTCTTGAGAGCATGAAGCTCATTTATGATTTTGGAGAAGCGGTCGAACATCTCCTCAATTCCTTCATTCTCCTTCATACGAAAGAGTTCGTAATCTGCAGTGAGGGAGTCGATTTTGGCCTCTCGAACTTGATCGGTTCCTTCGTAGGTGACCTCCAGCTTATCCCACATCTCTTTTGCGGTTGTGCAGCAAGAGATTTTCCGATAATCGTCGGGATTGACTGCACAATAGAGCATGTTGATTGATTTGGCATTGTTTTCAACCAATACAGTGTCTGCAGCATCGTACTCCTCCTCCGTCTTTGGAACTTCGACTTCACCAACTTTCTTCTTCGGAATTTGCTCTCCAACCTTCATGATTCGCCAAAGAGCATAGTTGCTGGATTGGAGGAAAATTCTCATCCTCTCCTTCCAGTAGCTGTAATTTGTGCCATCAAAGTACGGTGGACGGACGGTTGAATGTCCTTCGAGAATTCCTGCATGATTACTTGAAGAAGCCATGGAAGATTTCCTCTCAAACGGTTAAGTCTTCAGAGAGTTAGGCTCCGCTACCAATTGTTAGGAACAATAGACTTAAGCTAGAGGGGGGGTGAATAGCTTATGATCGAAAATTAAAAACTTTGCAGGAAATGAAGTGCGGAATTGAAAAATAGAAGGACACAAGAGATTTTTATACTGGTTCACACACAACTAATTTGTGGCTAATCCAGTCCTTCAAGGTACACTTGAAGAGTTCACTATCTACCGTTAAGCTTCCGGGTGCTTAACAAACCGTTTACAGCCTAGGAATTCTAATCACAAGAATCCTACACACTTGCTTGAAGATACCTCACTTCAAGACTTCTCTCAAGGAAAGAAAATCACTCTTCCTATGAGTAGCTGCAAGGGAACAAACCTCCCTTTCAGTGTATGAACAACACTATAAAAATTACTCAAACAAAAGCTCTCTCAAGAGTGGGTATGAGTTACAATTAAGCTCTAATAAGGCAACTCTCAATAATCTCAAAGGAATTGGCTCTTAAACTTGATTGAATGTTTTGCAATGAATGATGAATGAATAGAGAGTTGATTAGTTGTTAAACACAGCTAAAAATGCTCAATATATAACTCTGAAAAGTCATGGAGCCGTTTGAAATCCACCCAAGAAAAACACCTTTAAACAAAGCTTAGTGGGTGCTGAAAAGTTGTCTGAACAATGCCTAAACATCGATGTTTTAAAGTAGAACATCGATGTTTTGCCCATAAAATTTGAATTTTGGGCTAACGGTAACTAAAACATCGATGTTCTAAATCCCAACATCGATGTTATTATGGTTCGGCAAAATTTCTTTTGAAAGTGACCACCATAGAACATCGATGTTGCTTTCAAGAACATCGATGTTATTTTGTTTCGACAAAATTTCTTAAAAGCTGACCATTGAAGAACATCGATGTTTGGGAAGCCAACATCGATGTTTTTTGCCTTCTGCCAAATTTTGGAAAACCTTGAAGAAATCACAACATCGATGTTTCAATGACAACATCGATGTTTTGACCAACGGTCACAAGAACATCGATGTTTAGAATGCCAACATCGATGTTATTTGCCTACTGCCAAGTGTTGAAAAACTTGGGAAAACAGAACATCGATGTTTGTTGACAGAACATCGATGTTTTGGACTAAAAACACAACTTTATGTTTGAAATCATGCTAATGAATTGTATGATTGAAATGTGTTTTGTTTGAGCCAATGCCTAAGAGAAGTTGAGTGTTTTACCTTGTACAAATGGGTCCTAACTTCTCTTGCTCTTCTTTGCACTTCAACTCTTGATCATATCTTCACTAGAGTTCTTGATTACTTTGGTTGAGTGCTTGTTTGCTTGATTTCTTTTTGCTTCATGTTGGTTATGATCTTGGTTTGTCATTTATCAAAACCTGTAATGAATGAACCATGAAGACATAGGTTCTAACAGATCTTATGATAAGCAAGCTTAAAGAGGATCCTAAGTTTGAGGTTGGGAATGATGGGATACTTCGAGTTGGGTCTCGAATTTATGTGCCAGACAATGAAGAGCTGAGGAAGGATATTATGAAGGAAGCCCATGAGACAAAGTTTACAGTTCATCCCGGTTCTACAAAAATGTACCAAGATCTCAAAGGAAACTATTGGTGGGAAGGAATGAAGAGGGATGTAGCAGAGTATGTTTCTAGATGTCTTACATGTCAGCAGGTTAAGGCTGACATCAGAGGTACGCTTGACCCCTTCAAAGCTTGGATATACCTGAATGGAAGTGGGAGAAAATCACCATGGATTTTGTATCGGGTTTACCACGTAGTCGGAGAGGAAATGACTCAATTTGGGTGATTGTAGATCGATTGACGAAGTCTGCTCACTTTATACCAGTTAAAACCACCTATGACTTTAGTAAGTTGGCAGCCATATACGTGAGTGAAATTGTTAGATTGCATGGAGTTCCTGTCTCGATAGTCTCTGATCGAGGTCCACAATTCACATCTCGTTTTTGGGGGCAATTTAAAAAAGCTATGGGAACTCGTTTGGATTTGAGTACCGCCTTTCATCCTCAAACGGATGGTCAATCGGAGAGAACTATACAAACTCTAGAAGATATGCTTAGAGCTTGTGTCATTGATTTTGGGGGTAATTGGGAGGATCACATACCATTGATCGAGTTTGCTTATAATAATAGTTATCAAGCGAGTATACAGATGGCTCCTTATGAAGCTTTATATGGCCGGAAGTGTAGGTCACCGGTTTGTTGGGTTCAAGTTGGCGAAGCCAAACTTTTGGGCCCAGAAATTGTTCAAGAGACGACGGAGAAGATTAGAGTAATTCGAGAACGGCTACAAGTTGCTCAAAGCAGACAAAAGTCCTATGCCGATCAAAGACGACGGGAATTGGAGTTTCAAGTTGGAGATCATGTGTTCCTAAAAGTGTCGCCCACCAAAGGCACTATGCGGTTCGGTAAGAAAGGGAAGCTTAGTCCTAGATATATTGGACCATTTGAGATTTTGGAGAGGATTGGTGTAGTTGCGTACCGTTTGGCACTTCCTCCATCTTTTTCACACGTTCATCCAGTGTTTCATGTCTCTATGCTTCGAAAATATCTACATGACCCTTCTCATGAGCTGAAAATACAAGAAATTGAGTTGGATAAGGACCTAGCCTATCAGGTTCAACCAGTGGATGTGGTGGATAGACAAGTCCGGAAACTTCGATCCAAAGAAGTTGTTTTGGTTAAGGTCCTATGGCGTGATCATGATAAGGATGAGGTGACTTGGGAAAGTGAGGTTGAAATGCGTGCCAAGTATCCTCAACTCTTCAACCAGGAAGGTTAGTAATAAATTCGGGGACCGAATTTTTCTAACGGCAGAAGAATGTAATACCCGGTATTCATTGGATTATAAGTTAAATTTACATACCATATCTATTAGTTAGTTTAAGCCCACGTGCATAATAAGCAGGCCCACAAATTGTTTTGACCCGTTGGATTGTGTTTTGAAAAAAAAAATAAAAAAAAAAAGCCCAACCCTTCCCGTAAGACACCGAGTCCTATTAGGTTTGGTGCTTTTAGGTCGGTTGCAATTTTATACATATAGGTCCCTTAAAGAGATATTAAAACCCCTATTCCTCTGCTTTTATTTCCGCCGCACACAACCACCATTAGGAAGAATTGCTGCAACCTTCTTTTGTCTTGTCGTCAATAGGTGGAAGTTTGATTGCATAGCTAATCTTGAGTAAGTCTTTAACTATTATTTTTCTTGGCTTAGTGCTCTCTTTTGACTCTCAAGAATCGTATTTTATTTTCTTAGCTCTTAAGGGTATTGGTTCCACAAATTTTATTCTGTCTATCAAGAACTATAATATTAAATCTATCTTATCGTATGTTGTTGTCGTCATGAAGCCAAACCCAAGGTGCTCCCATTAGTCTTGAGCAGTTCTCGGTGTTCTTGTTTCTGTTAAGTGTTGGCTTAGAATTAGGTAATCAAATTTTTACCCTACAGAGTAGACACACATAGGAAACGTTTGCAATTGGTTTCATTAGAAAAAGAGTTTTGTGGAATTTATTAAAAATCGCAAAAATGGACTGTTGTGTAGGAAATTACAGTTTTTTGAACTGTCTTAGAAAATTCATAGTTAATTATTCCTAGATACTGTGATAGTGAATTATATATTGCTGGAAAGCTTGGAATGTCTACTTTAAGTTTTATGTTGATGATATTTTCGGATTCAGGATGATTTGGGAGTTATTAGGCAGAAACTAGCGACTGGTCGGTTGTGTTGTTCATTCGGTAGTTTGTTAAGCATTCTTTGGACTTAGTGGTTGTGTTTTCCTTGTGAATTAGGTGCTGCAGGGATCCAGACTCAAGCTGAAACTTAAGTATTTGGGATTGGTAATTTGGATTGGCTTTTGAGGTGGGTTATATTATTATTATACTTCCTATTTTCTTAGTAAAGCTATGTTTAAAACAATAGTTTCTTATATAAATCACTTTCGTATTTATAACTATCTTTTGTCCAACTCTTTTAAAATATATTATTTTGACCAAAGGGTTTTGATAAGCTAATGTTTTACTCCAAATTATTTTATATGAAAACTATTACTATTTCTTCAACTTTGTTTTGCCGAAACAAGGATTTTGAGATTTCAAAGAAAAGTCTATGTATCTCTAGGGTGCTGTCAGACTTTGTGCACATTGATTGGTTTGATGAGGTTTTTAACCTCTATCTGTTTGATGGGAATCTTTGATTTCCCTATGGATCCTTTTGTTCCTCCAGCCGACAGGGGGCCGTTGTCGGACATGCTCGACGGGGCGTGCTTTGCTCTTCTCTATTTCTTATCCGGTTCTGACATCTTAATTCGAGGCTTCCATTATTTTGAGTGTTATGATTATTTGTTATTTAAATTCAAGGCTTCCGCTGATTTTGTCTTTTTTTTTTTGATTATTTGACAAGTAAGCTTATTTTATTTTGATTATGAAATATATATGTTTTGACCTCTGTGATTTAGTATGGTTTTCGTTTGCTTTGTACTATGCCCACTGAGTTATGGAAGGACTCACCCCATTTTAAAAATATTTTCAGGTGATTAGTAGGCTTGAGACGTAGTTCGTGCTTGGCGAGTTGTCTTGGTATGCGTAGCAGACTTTTGGATTGTCAGAGCTCCACTGTTACTCTAGTTTTTGGGAATTTTCATGATTTGGATTATATTCAGGATTTTGATTGGTCTTTGAGTTTGGAATTTATGTTTATCATATGACTTGTTGGATTATTCGATTTATGGGAGTATTTTATTTTGGAGACTATATTTATATTATTTGTCTGAGGCTTGTCTTGTCTTGGGTAGACATATGTTTCCTACTAGGACTAGACGCCGGTCATGGACCTAATTTTGGGTCGCGACATGCATACATACATATGTATGAATGTTATGTACATTCTTCATTTATTTGTTTAAGAGTATGTCGAGTTGACACGTGGTTAGCCCTCTCACACGGGTAACCGCCTCCTTATCTTAGAGATAAGTGGAGATGAGACAGATTTTAAGCAAAATTATCAGACGGATAATTTGAGAGCTTGTGGCTTTAAGTCATAAATGTCGACTATATAATGACATAAGGTCATTTTAATGGTGGAATACGTTCACCAAGTCTACTTAGTGGGCCAGATGTGAGTTCAAGTTGATGTGTAGATCTAGGAATTCAAATTTGGACACATATGGTGTCTAAACATCATCTGTACAGCATTCCATATGGGAAAGACATACGCTCTACGGGAAAGGAGAAAATGCTATAGCACATGTTTCATACCATGTGTGCATTTTGCCGACCAAACGGGTTTACATAAGTTCAATCTCCGCTTACTGTTGTGTGAGACCCAGAGCCTTTTTGGTGGCTCGATTGTGTACCCTCAGAACTCCGATCAGGTACTTGAGATTCAGCTTGATGTTTGCTATCTTAGTGTGTTGCCAAAGGACCATAGACACTGATTCGGTCTGGCGGGGCATGTCTAGAAAAGCAAGTTAAGTTGAGTTAAGGGGATCGTGAGAAGAGGAAAATCATTGTCCGAAATCACATTAGTTCGTATTCACCGGTGCACCAATTATGACATACGATTATAATTGTGAATACAATATATCTTTAAAAGAGAGATCTTCGGTAGATTTTTAATGTGATTTAAGATCTAGGGTACTTGCATACTTTTTGATCTACTTGCAGGTATCTTCTGGATGAGAGGCTATATATTCCTAGCAGATGTATAGCATTTAGCTCTCACTGTATGCTGGTCGCACGGTTCTACTTCCCTGTATGGATGTTTGCAGTTTCTAATGAGAATCTGTTTCTCATGATTGTGTTTATGAGCACTCCCATTATGTGTGAGTGGGAGATGTTAGAAAATAGTGAGTCCACCCATAAGGGGTGCTCACTTAAGCCCAACTAGGCCCAACATGTATGTTATATAAGCCATCACAAGGGGAGGCTGATAGATGGTTGAGATACACATTAGTTGGGTAGAAACACACTGTAACCTGCAATACTGTAAACTAGGGATTTAGACCGTGGAAACTAGGAGGCCGATCCGACACACTGTGACGGTCTCCACCGACCAGTAATCCAAGTCGTGGCTCCCGATTCTGACAACGCTTCCGCTTCACTCTTACAGATAAGTGTTCTTATCTATTCTATTTATATGTACATTGAAATCCTTCATTACAGGCTCCACCCTATGTCTCCATTCAACGTCCCTCACAAGTTTATGCAAGATACCACAGTTGCTGGCTACCACATCCCCAAAGGAAGCCATGTACTTGTCAGTCGATATGGCTTAGGAAGGAATTCCAAGGTGTGGGTCAACCCTCTTAGTTTTGACCCAGAGCGGCACACGAATGATGGACATGTGTCTCTACTGGAGAATGATCTCAAGTTCATTTCTTTTAGCACCGGTCGCCGAGGGTGCATTGCGGGTGTGCTGGGGACTTACATTACCACAATGTTGTTGGCCAGAATGGTTCAGCGCTTCGATTGGACCCCGCCGCCCAAGGGTATTGATCTCTCTGAGGCTGCAGATGAGATACTCACCCCCGCTATTCCTGTCACTGCTTTTGCTAAGCCTCGACTGCCTCCCAATCTTTATCCTATTTGAAGTTCAAAAACCTCATATGAGGCAAATAAACTATCATTTGGTTGATCGTTGGGATATATTTGTACACAAGACATGATATAAGTACTGAGTAGAGTCTCGTACATTATTTTCATTAGTGATTGTAGATCACTAAATAATTCTTGGAGGAGTCACCGTTAGTTCATGATCTTTTTGTTTTACTATATTTTTGACTTCTTTTAAAATTATTGTGGCCACAAATTTTATATAAGTTAATTGTCTTAGATATAAGAGGTTTTTATTTCTTTCTACTTTGTTGATTTTGTATTTGTTGTTCCTATCCATTTTACTTTCTGCAGCCGGTGAATTACCATCACTAGTTCACTACCCGTGGATTCCACGGGCTTGGTTAGTATTTTTTAATAAAATATAGTTTCTTTTATAAATTTTAAATTTTTTTATATTATTGTATGGTTTTAAATTTTTTTTAACAGTATACGCATTAAACTTGCTGCTCAACCAATCTGAAAGAAAAAAAAGAATTGAAACTAATGGCCATATAAAATATTAAGTGAGGTCCTCTTTTTCCAATTGCATACCTGTATTAATTTATTCAATTTTCAGGTCAAATTTATATTTATATATCGTCAATTTAATATTTTCTGATTTAGAATTATTTAAATTTAATTAATATTCTAAAATCAAGCTCGCTAATGGCCGTATAAAATATTTAGTGGTATATTTGTTAAAATTTTGAACTTAGAAATCTAATACTAAAATATAAAATATAAAATATTAAGTGCTAATATTATGTAAAAAAAATGAATAGAAATCTAGGAAATAAAATTCTTAAAACTAATACTACCCGTAGATTACACGGACATGGTTAGTTTTTTAAAAGTATACACATAAAACTTATTTAGGAAAAAACTTGGTTAGTATAAATTTTAAATATTTTTCAATAGCATTTTTAATAAGTATACTATTTTTTTTTAAAACATATTGTTTTTTAAATTTGCATTCCGTTTCTTAAAAAAGAAATTATTCATTCTTTAAGCCAATATTTCCGAAATTTTTCTCCACAAACACAACAACTGAATAATTTTTTGTATTCACTTTTAGTGGGTAACAATTTTTTGCTACTAATTTTCTATATTCATTTATGTTATAAAATAATTTTTTTGTTTTTTTAATATAAATAGATTATATTTTTTAGAAACACTTTATTTTTTAAAAATTTTTTATTCTTATTGATTCTTTTTTTTGGGTTTTTTTGTCCACTAATATATTAATTATTTTTATGCATCATCCTTCCTCTTTGTTTTTTTTAGAATTTTTATCAAGTTTAATTCTTTTTTTAATAAAAATATTTCTTATAATTAAACCTTTTCCTTTCTATATATATATTTTTTGTGTTGTTCTATTTTATCCCATTAATATAAATAAATCAGATTTATTTTAAAAAAAAAAACACAATGCAAAAAAAGTAAATTATATATAATCCAAAAAATAAAGAAAACTAACACAATAGCCTTAAAAAAAATAAAAATAGTAAACGAATTAGGGAAACTAAAAAAACACAAACAATGCCAAAAAAATAAAAGCAAAAAAATTAATTTCAAATTTTTTTGATTGCTGAAAATTTAAGTGGCATGAAATATTTTTTATTTTAATACTTACACTACTTAATATTTAATTTTTAATATCAAATAAATTCTCATATATTCTAAAAAAAATAGAAAACTAACACAATAGAAGGAAAAAAATATTATAAACTTGAAAAAAACACAATGCCAAAAAAATAAAGTAGGAAAATAATGAACAAATCTGGAATATTTTAAAAACGAACACAATGCCAAAAAAATTAAAGCACGAAAGTAATAAATAATTATGGAAAATTTGTAACACAAAAACAATAAAATGGAAAAAAAGAAAAAATATTATATTATTCTGAAAAAAAACAAATGCAACGATAGGTAATATTACCACGATTTTGTTTTTGAAAATTTTCAACAAAATTAAAAAAAAACAATGCCAAAGAATAAAAATATAAAATAATATTATGGGAAAAAACTAACACAATGTATAACAAATTTGAAAATAATATTTAATTCAAGAAAATTGAAAAAAATAAACTAATGCAATGTAAATAAAAAAGGAAAAAATTAAATTCCGGAAAATTAAAAAAACCAACATAATACCAAAAAATTGGAAAACAATATATAATACTGGAAAAAACAAATGTAATGGAAGGGGCATGTAGTATTTTTTATTTTAATACTTACACTACTTAGTATTTAATTTTTAATATCAAATAAAATCTCATATATTCTAGAAAAATTAGAAAACTATCACAATGGAAGGAAAAAATATATTATAAACCGTTAAAAAACCACAATGCCAAAAAAATAAAATAGGAAAATAATGAACAAATCTGGAATATTTAGAAAATAAACACAATGCCAAAAAAATTAAAGCATGAAAGTAATAAATAATTATAGAAAATTTGTAACACAAAAACAATAAAATGAAAAAAAATAGAAAATATTATATTATTCTGAAAAAAACAAACGCAACGATAGGTAATATTACCACGATTTTGTTTTTGAAAATATTCAACAAAATTAAAAAAACAATGCCAAAGAATAGAAATATAAAGTAATATTCTGGGAAAAAACTAACACAATGTATAACAAATAGGAAAATAATATTTAATTCAAGAAAATTGAAAAAAAATAAACTAATGCAATGTAAATGAAAAAAAAAAATTAAATTCATGAAAATTAAAAAAACCAACATAATACCAAAAAATTAGAAAATAATATATAATACTGGAAAAAAACAAATGTAATGGAAGGGGCATGTAATATTTTTTATTTTAATACTTACACTACTTAATATTTAATTTTTAATATCAAATAAAATCTCATATATTCTAGAAAAATTAAAAAACTATCACAATGGAAGGAAAAAATATATTATAAATCGTTAAAAAAGCACAGTGCCAAAAAAATAAAGTAGGAAAATAATGAACAATTCTGGAATATTTAGAAAACAAACACAATGCCAAAAAAATTAAAACATGAAAGTAATAAATAATTATGGAAAATTTGTAACACAAAAACAATAAAATGAAAAAAAAAATATTATATTATTCTGAAAAAAACAAATGCAACGATAGGTAATATTACCACAATTTTGTTTTTGAAAATATTCAACAAAATTAAGAAAAACAATGCCAAAGAATAGAAATATAAAATAATATTCTGGGAAAAAACTAACACAATGTATAACAAATAGGAAAATAATATTTAATTCTAGAAAATTGAAAAAAATTAAACTAATGCAATGTAAATAAAAAAGAAAAAAATTAAATTCAGGAAAATTAAAAAAACCAATATAATACGAAAAAATTGGAAAATAATATATAATACTGGAAAAAACAAATGTAATGGAAGGGGCATGTAATATTTTTTATTTTCATACTTACACTAATTAATATTTAATTTTTAATATCAAATAAAATCTCATATATTCTAGAAAAATTAGAAAACTATCACAATGGAACGAAAAAATATATTATAAACCTGAAAAAAACAATGCCAAAAAATAAAGTAAGAAAATAATGAACAAATCTGGAATATTTAAAAAACAAACACAATGCCAAAAAAATTAAAGCATGAAAGTAATAAATAATTATGGAAAATTTGTAACACAAAAACAATAAAATGAAAAAAAAAAAATATTATATTATTCTGAAAAAAACAAATGCAATGATAGGTAATATTAACACGATTTTGTTTTTGAAAATATTCAAAAAAATTTATAAAAAAAATGCCAAAGAATAGAAATATAACATAATATTCTGGGAAAAAACTAACATAATGTATAACAAACAGGAAAATAACATTTAATTCAAGAAAATTAACAAAAATTAAACTAATGCAATGTAAAAGAAAAAGCATGAAAATAAAATTCAGGAAAATTAAAAAAACAAACATAATATCAAAAAATTTTAAAATAATATATAATACTGGAAAAAAAACAAATGTAATGGAAGGGGAAAAAATATATATTATAAATGAGAAAAAAACAAAAAAATACAAAAAAAAATATAAAAATGTAAATAATACTGAAAAATTAAAAAAGACTAATACAATGTAAAGGAAATATAATAAAAATAAAAAAAAATAAAAAAAATCCAATGGAAATTAATATTGCCGTCATTTTTTTATAAAAATTTTGTGAAAATTAAATAATAATGGAAAAAATCAAAAAAAAATAAGCATACCTTTGAATCAATTAGAACCAAATCTAAACTGATAAGAAGATTTTGTAATTTGGTATTCAAAGACTCCCACATCCTTGAAACCCTAACTTTAATTATCCATGAATCCTTGTCAGGGGTCAATTCATCCAGTGTATGAATATTCATTCTCCTGAAAAAAATAATATATTATACAAATTTAAATATACAATTAAAGTGTAACAAAAAAAATATTTTATTTTATATAAATTCTTAAAAATATTAATACTTACTAAAATACATACTAAAAGAAAGAAAAAAAAGGAAACTGAAAAACAAAAAACTAACACAGGAAAATAATATTTAATTCAAGGAAATTGGAAGAAATTAACACAATGCCAAAAAAAAGGAAAAAATATAGAATACTGGATAATTTTTAAAAACTAATGCAATGTAAAAGAAAATAGGAAAAAATATTAAATTCAAGGAAATTAAAAAAAAAACCAACATAATGCCAAAAAATGGAAAATAATATAAAATACTGTAAAAAAAACTAATGCAATGGAAGGGAAAAATAATAGAATAGAAATAAGGGGGAAAAACAAGTACAATAGAAATAGAAAATAAAAAAATGAAATTAAAATTTTCACAGACATAAATGCTTAAAAATCAAAGTAGAATAGAAAAGAAACTGAAAAGAAACTGTAAAACACAGAAACTGTATCCGAATTTCATTGTACTGACATCTGGATTTTCTCTGTGTGTTTTTAATTTTTTGTTTCTCAAAAGAAACCATAAGAGACACACAAAATTTTAAAACAAAATAGACAAAATAGAATTGTAAAGAAACTATAAAATACAGGAACTGTATCCGGATTTCATTGTACTGACATTCGGATTTCTCAGTGTGTTTTCATTTCTTTGTTTCTGAAAAGAAACTGTATGACCAAAAACTTAAAAAACAAAAAAGAATTTAAAGAAACTGTAAAACACAGAAACTGTATCCGTACATCAATGTACTAACATCCGAATTTCTCTGTGTGATTATACTTTTTTGTTTCTTTAAAGAAACTGTATTAGATACAGGAACTTAAAAACCAAAATAGTATTGTATAGAGAACAAAAAAAAGAATAAGATTAGTACGTACTGCAAGCTAAAAAAAGTAGGAAAACAGAGAAGAATAAATGAAGAGGAAACAGTATCAAAAACAAAACCTGTACCTGTATTTATAAATATTTAGAGATAAGAGTTTAACAATTATCAATTAAATTTATTTGTTAAAAAATCGGAACAAAATAAATGGGCTAAAGGTTTTTTTAATCTGATCTCATGGAGAGTTTAACCTTTTTTAATCTGATCCTGGAGGGTTTAACTTCTTTTTAATCTAATCTCAGTATCTTTTAAATGGTACAAATTTAGTTTTGGATGAATTGTTTCTGATTGGGATAATTATGAAAATTTTTCTTTAAAAAATGAATGAGTAACTCATCTTGCTAAAAGTGTAGTATAATTAGGACTGTATCATTAAAAAATTCTGATTGTGGAGAGTACTAATCTTGCTAAAAAATCTGATAGTGTATAATTAGGTATCTTGCTAAAAAAATATGATCGTGTATAATTAGGTTTGACCTTAACTCTAATTGGGATAATTATAATGAAAATAAGGGCCAATCAAACAACACCTAAAACCCTCCACATGGCAAAAAACAAAGACCTCAAAGCTTACACATGGCAAGAAAGCAAGACTCTAAAAATCCTATGTGTCAAAACCTGGTGAGGGATTCAGCTATTAATATATATAATAGATTTTACTTTCTGCAGCCGGTGAATTACCATTGTGCTGACATGTGTCCCGTGGAGTTCATGGATTGTCATTTTTTATTCTTTTTTTTCATTTTTCTCCTAATTTAATTTCTAAAATCGTATTTCCGTTAAGATAAATCGGGTTTTTTTCTTGTGGGGATAAGAATTGGTCCCAAGCCCTGGAAGCAGTCATCTATTCAAATTGATACTATCGTCTTTTCTTTCTATTTTTTTTTTTAAGAAACATTCTTTTCATTATACCTCATTTGAATCCAACACTCCTCTATCTCAATTCCCACGAGCCGCCACCACCACCTTGAAGCTCACCACAGCAAACCACAATTCGCCTGTGACACGGGCCACTAGCCGCTGGAACAAAGACGACCGCAATACACTGGGCAGCACCGTGGCAACGAACGCCGCTAGCAGCACATCCTGATCGTGGGCCTCGCCTCTGCAGCTTCGCCGGAGCACTGCCACCATCGTGGCGTCCACCTCGTGCAAATCGAATGTAGCACGTGAACGAGAACTTAAGTCCATGAAAAGCTGAGGCAACTGTGGATAGGGTGCAGCGAGGACACTGCCGTTTCCTTTTCCCTGGCTACGAGGAGAGATCACATGCCATACCAGCGTGACCAGCTTCCTCCATTGCTGGTGGCGCATATCCACCGCGATTGACGTGCTGCCATGAGTAGCGTCGGTGTGACTCGCCGTCGTGAGCTACAGTTGAATGTTCAATATGCGTTGTGGGTTCATGTTCTAAAAACAATTTTTTATGATCTAGAATAATGTTTTTGTTCTCTTTCATTATTTTATTCTTTTAGAAAATTTTGGATGGTTTGGTTCAGTTTGGTTAACCAGAATAATCTGGAGGGATTGGATGAGATGAAAACCAGATTTAAACCCTTCTATTCTCTTTCTCTTTCTTTACGGATAAATTAATATTTATTTTTTTGAAAAAATAAGTTATAAAAGGGTTTTTGGAAATTAAATTTTAGAAAAAATGAAAAGAATAAAAAATTATGCTGATCGCGAGCCCATGTGACATGTGTCAGTATCATAACAACCCACAAGTTGTAGAAGGTAAAATGTACAGCGGTAAATGCTGAGTTAGGGACGAGTTAGGGACAACATGGGTAAAATTAAAAAAAGAAGGACAATAAATTCAAAATCCACAAAGTGAAAGGACATTAAAAACTTTTTAACCAATTGTTTTGTTATTGTTCATTGGCCCGCTCGTACAATTTTGCGATTTTTGTCTCTTCACAACTTAGTGGTTGATTACAAATTTTCAGGAGGAAAATCCAGCGTTTAAAGAGCTTATTCTCTATTCAGTTTTGATCACAAATCACAGTGTAACAAAGTAGTGATTGAAACTCATAGGGGGGTTGCTAAATAATGAATCCCGAGCTAAAAATCCTAAGCCAAATGTTTTCTTTGATAGATCGTACTCGTTTTCTTTAAATCATTAGAGAGCAAAAACTATAGATAGAGTTGGAAGCTTAAAAGTGAAAGGTTAAGAAGCCAAATAGGTTAAATCATCAGCAACATCATTAGTCTTCGGATAGATACGTTCGCATCAAGAAAAAAAAAAGTCTCCGGATAGATGTGAGTTACCGTCGCCAGTCTTGGCATAGAAGGTAGCAAGGACAACTCACTACACCACCAATAAGTAATTAAGGAGTAGAGATACCCTAAAATCCATCCCTGGTAAGCTTACTTGGGATGGCAAGCTATTTGGCTTTGTGAGGTTTCAGTTTGCTGGTAATGCTGAGGTTATGGTGGAAAGGATTAATGGTTCAAAGACAATTAATGGGATGATTGTAGCAAATGTGGCGAAAAACAGAACAAGAGGTTCGAGGGATGGCGAGTTGAAATCGGGAACCAGGAATAATAGAAAATTTTTCTCTAATGCTGGTCAAGGATGGTTGCACGTCTGCACAAGTGGTGCCGCCTAGTGTTGAGGTTGGTGAGTGATCTTCTTCTTCTGATCATGTCTTTAGAAATTCTGGAAAGTGTGATGCCTCCTTTGTGTTCAATCCCACTGAGGGATGTTTGAACAAACTCAGTTCATGTTCTTTTGGGATGGTGAAAGATGGTATTTCAGTTTCAGAAGTTTCAAAAGATTTTTGCCTAATCACTAACTCTGTGGTTAAGATTAAAAGGCTTTGGGGGAATTATGTATTGGTGGCCTTTGAGTCTAAGGATGCTATGGTAGCATGTTTGAAATATAAGGATGCATGGAGCAATAGATATTTTGATTAGCTGAAGAAGTGGGAGCTTGGTGATGGTGCAGTTCATCGTGAGTGTTGCTTTAATATTTATGGTGTACCACCACAGGCGTGGTCCAATGAATTTTTCAGCCAAATTTCTATTCGATTTGGTAGCTTTATCAAGTTACATAACACCTTGGAGTCTAGTAATAATCTGGAGGTGGCCAAAGTTCAGATCAAGACCCCATATAAACATCCTATATCTCGTTCGTTCAAAGTGATGGTGATGCAAGTGAAGTCGACACCCACGAGAGAAAACAAGAGGGGAAAAAGAGACAGAATTTCTATGCAAATACGAGAGACTTGAGGGAAGCTTGTGTGAACAAACGAGAGTTGTTGGTACTCTTATATAAGGGTGCTTATTTATCTAACACTGACCTTAATCCCAATTTGCCTAGTTCTGTTGTTTCTGTCTTGCAGGAATTTGGTGATGTGTTCCCTGAAGAGTTGCCGAAAGAGTTACCTCCAATTAGAGGGATTGAGCATCAAATCGATTTCATCCCTGGTGCCCAAATTCCAAATCGGCCAGCCTATAGGGCTAATCCGGAGGAGACTAAGAGTTGCAAAGGCAAGTTGATGAATTGCTAAAAAAGGGACACATCCGAGAGAGCTTAAGTCCTTGTGCTGTGCCGGTTATTCTAGTGCCAAAAAAGGATGGATCATGGCGCATGTGTGTTGATTGCCACGCCGTCAACAAAATCACGGTAAAATATCGCCATCCTATTCCTAGATTGGATGATATGCTAGATGAATTGCATGGTGCTTGTGTGTTTTCAAAGATTGATCTTATGAGTGGTTACTATCAAATTAGGATGCAAATTGGAGATGAATGGAAAACCGCTTTCAAAACAAAATATGGTTTATATGAGTGGTTGGTTATGCCTTTTGGATTGACTAATGCACCTAGTACTTTCATGCGATTAATGAACCATGTTTTGAGATCATTCATTGGAAAGTTTGTAGTTGTTTACTTTGATGATATATTGATCTATAGTAAGAGTATTGAGGAGTATGTTGGACATCTTAGCCAAGTATTGCAAGTATTGCGTGAGGCGCAATTATATGCTAAGGTCTCTAAATGTACTTTTTGTATGGATCATGTTCTCTTTCTTGGTTATGTTGTGAGTGCTAAAGGCATAAAAGTTGACCAAGACAAAGTGAAGGCAATCAAGGAGTGGCCGACTCCTACGACGGTAAGTGAAGTGAGGTCTTTTCATGGACTTGCTAGTTTTTATAGGAGGTTTCTGAAAAATTTCAGCTCAATTGCCGCCCCTTTAAATGAGATTGTTAAAAAGGAAGTTGGTTTTAGGTGGGGGGACAAAGAGAAATCGGCATTTGAGGAATTAAAGGAAAAACTTTGTTCTGCTCCTATATTGAGGTTACCTGACTTTAACAGTACTTTTGAGATAGAATGTGATGCCTCTGGCATAGGAATTGGTGCTGTTTTGTTGCAGGAAAAGCGCCCCATTGCTTATTTCAGCGAGAAATTGAAGGGGGCACAACTCAATTACTCCACCTACGGAAAAGAGTTGTATGCCTTGGTGAGGGCATTACAAACTTGGCAACATTATTTGTGGCCAAAGGAGTTTGTGATCCACACGGATCATGAGAGCCTAAAGCATCTAAAGGGTCAAGGTAAGCTAGGTAAGCGACATGCTAAATGGCTTGAATTCATTGAGACTTTCCCTTATGTTGTTAAGTACAAGCAAGGAAAAGATAACATTATTGCTGATGCGTTGTCTAGGAGATATGTTCTTGTCACATCACTTAGTTCTAGGTTGATTGGATTTGAGCATATAAAGGATTTGTATAAATCTGATTCTGACTTTGCAATGGTGTTTGATGCGTGTGAACAAGCTGCGTTTCAAAAGTTTTATCGCCATGAGGGATGGCTATTTCGTGAAAATAAGCTTTGTATACCTGCTTGTTCTATGCGTGAATTGCTTGTTAGGGAATGTCATGATGGAGGTTTGATGGGACACTTTGGCATTGGTAAGACTTTATACATCTTGCAAGAGCATTTTTATTGGCCTAAAATGAAGAAAGATGTAAAGAAAGTTTGTGCAGGTTGTTTGCCATGTCGTCAAGCCAAGAGTAAGGTACAACCTCATGGTTTGTACACTCCTCTCCCTGTTCCTGATTGTCCTTGGACTGATATTTCTATGGATTTTGTTATTGGATTTCCTAGGACAAAGAAAGGAAGTGATAGTATCTTTGTGGTTGTTGACAGGTTTAGCAAGATGTCACATTTTATTGCTTGTCATAAAACTGATGATGCTATGCATGTTGCCGATTTATTCTTTAGGAATGTAGTTCGCTTGCATGGCATTCCTAAGACCATAATTTCGGATAGGGACACTAAGTTTCTATCTCACTTTTGGCGTGTTTTATGGAGTAAAATTGGGGACCAAGTTGTTATTTTCTTCTACTTGGCACCCTCAAACTGATGGCCAAACTGAAGTTGTGAATAGGACTTTAGGAGCTTTGTTGCGTGCTGTTGTGGGTAAGAATTTGAAAACTTGGGAAGAATGGTTGCCTATGGTTGAATTTGCATATAATAGGAGCATTCATTCTTCTACTTCTTTGTTGTCTAATCCGTGCAGAGATTAGGAGGTGAAGGAGACTTACACGGCGAGTTTGATTGAGATTGACGATCGGGACAATCAGATAGTTACGGAGGTGGAACCAGTGGATTCTAGGGTTGTTGCCGTATTAGATGGTTTACAATGATCTGTTTGAAATATCAGTAGTTGAAGCTCAACCTGCACTCACAACAACAAGTGTACGAGAGAGTATGGGGAAGGATGTCACAGTGTCAGCCTCTGATCGGATCATGGATGGTTCCGGCGAGCGGCGGAGTGGCACTGACATGGGTGTGGACTCCCAAGAATCTCTAGATCCTTTTGGTATTATTGATACTATTAGGTATCTCGATAAAGGAAAGGCAGTTTTGGCAGACAAGCTGACAAAGAAAGATGTTTTTACTGGCTTGTCGAATGGGTGTAACTCGAGAATTGAAGGTTCCCAAAATGGTGTGGACATGGGGAATATCAATGGACTACAGGATTTTTCACGCGTTTAGGCTCATGCATCCAGAGAGATTGCAGGGGTTACTGATGCATGTGCTGTCACGCATAATAACATATATACTGGTGCTTTGATGGACCCTGATGTGAGTGGGCTTGGCATTCCCATTAAGGTTAGCCGAGTGCTAGGTGTTGACAAAGGTGGTGAGGAAGATCCTAAGTTGAGGTCCGCTTCAGAGGAAGTGAAGGAAAATGGGATTTGCCCTTTTCTCAGCCCAAATAACATTCAAGAGGGCAACAGTCCAATACGCTATGAAACGATGTGTCCTGAATTGTCTTTGAAGGTTCTGAAAAGGCATTTTAGAATTCTACTGGAGAGGACAAACACTAAAAGAAGCTCGCGATTTAGGAAGCTTAAGAAAATCAAAAAGATTATTCCAGGGGTGAGGTGAGGTCTTTGCAGTCAGGGGATAGTTCAACCAGGGATGAGGATATTATGGTCGGTAATACACGAGTAGATGCTGCAATATGTTCGGTGGCTTCATCCAAGTCTGTTGAGGCTAATAAAACTCTGGCAATCGGTGAAATTCTTGGTTTGGAGTTTGTTGGACACGCCACTGAGGTAGAGAAGGCGATGAAGGTGCTGATAGAAAAGGAAGAGGCAGATTGGGTGGATTCAAGGGCTGCTCTGTAGCTTCGGAATCTGCTGTTGGTTAGTACTTAGTACCCGTGACCTTTTTTCTTATACATGTTTAGGTTGCTTTCTTGAAAAGTTAGGGGTGTTGGGTCTAAGCGTGGGAGTATTAAAGAATTGTTGATAAGGGTGAATGCAGGTAGTTTTATTATGCAATTCTGTTGAGATGTAGATTAGGATGATTTAATGAGTGATGTATTTCGTCATGCGGAAGTGTTTGTTGGAATTGGAGACCTCGGCGGATGAGAAGAGGATGGAATCATTGGATGAGATGAGGATAGTGTTGATGGACTTAGAGACCTCTGGAAGAGATGGGGAGACCTCACTCAAGGAGAGTCCTTTTTCTTGGGAAGTTGAGAAGTTGGATGTGTATTGAAGGATTTGATATCTGCTGTGAGTCTTTCTTTAGATAAAGAGGATGTGGGGTGCTAAAAAGTGTTAAACGTATTTTCAAGCAGTGCCATTGGGGTGATGGCTATGCTCGTGTGTGTAACTTATTTATATTTATCAATAAAATCATCGTTCTATAAAAAAGATACCCTAAAATCCACACCACAAAGGTCAAAGCCACCTCTAGCTCTATCCGGTAAAGCCTAGAGATCTAGAATAGCTAGACACTCTGAAATTCTGCACACAATATCGAGCAAGAGCCTGTTACAATACACAATCCGGTAATTGAGGATTTCACAATTACTGTCACATCCCAGTAATGGTGGATCACACAATTACAGTAATTATGTAATTACAAAAGAGATTCTTTCCTTGTAGATATGTAACGGTCACTAAAAGCTATCAATATAAATAACACACAGTGGCCAATGATTGTGTTGCCTTTCATTCATATTCTTGTATATTCAACTGATGTTCACATGGTAGCGGAGCTCTCAGCATAATTGCATCCATGACTACTGATCTTCCAAAAACCCCAAAATCAAAAACCCCAGAATCAACCTTTTCCTCCTCTTCTCAAACTCATTCAACCTTTATGCAAACCCAACAGTTTCAACCTTTGCAAAATGCTCCTAGCTACATCTCGGTCAAACTTACAGAAACAAATTACGTTTTTTGGCATGCACAAATTGAACCTTTTTTGATTGGTCAAGGAGTCTTTGGGTATATTGATGGTTCTTTTCCTTGTCCTCCTGCTACTTTAGTAGCTGCTGATGGAAGTGCACAACCAAACCCAGCTTTTCAATGTTGGTTTCAACAAGACAAAGCAATTATAAATGCCATTTTGTCCTCCATTTCCATTGATGTTTTTCCCACAGTTGTCAACAAACAGACCTCAAAAGTAGTTTGGGAAGCTCTTGAGACGACTTATGCTTCACCAAACACAACGAGAATTTTGGCCTTGCACATGGCACTTCAAAAAATTGAACAACACCAAGATGAGTCTACTCTCAGGTATCTCAATCGTGCTAAGCGTATATCTGATGAACTCAATACAGTTGGTAAACCTTTGTCAACCTTAGACTTAATCAAACCTGAATATAAGTCCTTTGTTAATACTCTATCTGCACGCAAAGAGCCAGTTTGTTTTCCAGAATTATAGAGTCTACTCATGAATTTTGAATTAATGAATGAAGATCTTTTGAAGGCCATCAATCTTGATTCAGCCCCAATTATATCTCCTTAAACCAAATCAGAGATTAATCCTCACACTCCTCCACAAGCCAATGTGATGACCAAAACAAATTACAGTCCAGATGCAGCATCAAAAAAAAAAAATTACACTCCAGATGCATCGCGAGGTCGTGGCAAGTCAGGAGATTGTGGTCAATTTCGCCCAAACCATGGTGGTTATCGCCCTCACTGCCAAATATGCAATGGAATAATCCAAGCCACCGCCCTCGCTGCCAAATATGCAACAAGGTATGGCACACTGCTCAAACTTGCTATCATCGTTATAGCAACAAACCTGCTCCCACGGCCAACCTTGCCACCACCAGTACCAATTCAATAGCGCAATGGTTTCCCGACACAGGTGCAAGTCACCATGTCACGCCTGATTCAAGTAATCTAAGCTACTATGAGGACTACTCCGGCCCTGATACTCTACAAGTTGGCAATGGTAAACATCTCTCAAATTCAGGTATTGGACACACACACATTCCTACTCACACTACAGAACTTTCACTCAAAAACGTATTACATGTTCCTAATATTACTAAGTCTTTAATTTAAGTTCAAAAATTTGCTAGTGATAATAATATTTTCTTTGAGTTTCACCCTCATTTCTTCTGTGTTAAGGGCAAGGTTACCAAGAAAGTAATTCTTACCGGTCCGAGTAACCAGGGACTCTACTCGCTCTCCCCCAACATGTCAACTTCACATGCTTCCTTTTCTGCTGTGAGAGTAACCCCACAAGTTTGCCACCAACGTCTTGGACATCCACAGAAGGCTGTCCAGAAACAAATAATTAAATGTTCTTCTTTACCTATTTTGCATTCTCATGTTTCATCTTCTTGTTTAGACTGCCCTCTTGGTAAATCTTGTCGTACGTCTTTACCTTCTCGATGTCAGCCAGCATCAAAACCTCTTGAGTTAATTTTTGCAGATGTTTGGGGACCCTCCCCTTACACTAGTATGGACTCTCATTTATATTATGTTATTTTTCTTAATGATTTTAGCAATTATATTAGGTTATATCCACTTAAGCAAAAATCAGATGTTTTTAACATTTTTCCAATGTTTCAGAAACAAACTGAACGACAATTTTCCAGTCAAATTAAATCAATCCAAACCGATGGAGGTGGTGAATTTCAAAAACTTGGTAAATATTTTCAGAATTGTGACATTACACACAGGTTAACATGTCCTCATACACATGAGCAAAATGGCTCAGTTGAACGCCGCCACAGACACATTGTGGAGACCGGATTGACACTCATGGCTACTGGTAAAATCCCCTATCAATATTGGCATTTTTCATTTGAGACTGCCGTTTATCTCATTAATCGCATGCCTACATGAACTCTCGATAATATTTCTCCTTTTGAAACTCTCTTCCACAAAATTCCAAATTATAAATTTTTAAAAGTATTCGGATGTCTTTGTTACCCAAATCTTCGACCATATAATGAACATAAAATTCAATATCGTTCAACACCATGCATTTTTCTAGGTTATAGTACTATGCATGCAGGTTACAGATGTCTTGATATGAGCAATAAGAGATTATATATTGATGCCATGTTCAATTTTTTGAAACAATTTTTCCCTATCACAAGACTTCAATGCCTACTTCACAACCAGTATCAACCAATGAAATATGGACGTCAGTCCCTCTCCATGTATTCTTTCCTTCACAATCCACTCCCAACTCAAGTCAACCACCTCCCACAACACCAACCCGAACTACCCAAACACAACATCAAACATCACGAGTCTCTAGTCCATAATTGACATCATGTTCACCAACCCGTAGGCTCTCCTTTGACAACGTACATAGCCCACAACAAAATCCCTCTACAAATCCCATAGACGATCCCCCAGCACGCAAACATCATATGCAGCTATGACTCAACCATAAACAACCAGAAAAATTCACACCCTCTGCTTATCTCACCCATCAACAACCACCACAAATCCTCGAACCAACTTGTTTTAGTGAAGCCAAGAAACATAGTGTTTGGCGTGATGCCATGCAAGACAAAATAAATGCCTTACTACATAATCGAACATGGAGTCTAGTGCCTTATCAACCTACCATGAACCTCATCGATTGTAAATGGGTATACCGTATCAAAAAGACTTCAACCCGTGTTATTGAGCATTACAAGGCATGACTGGTGGCCAAGGCGTTCCATCAAAGAGAAGGAATCGACTACGCCGAAACATTTAGTCCCGTTGTTAAACCACAAACCATACGTCTTGTACTAACTCTTGCTCTATCTAGCAACTGGCAGGTAACCCAACTAGATGTCTGCAATGCCTTTCTCCATGGAGAACTCAATGAAGATGTCTTTATTATTCAACCACAGGGCTTAGTTGAAACCTCCAAACCCACTCATGTATGCAAACTACACAAATCTCTTTATGGCCTCAAACAAGCACCTCGTGCTTGGTATGCACGCCTTAGTGATCACCTTACTTGCCAGAGCTTTCAAGTCTCATGCTCAGACCCTTCGTTGCTCATCTATCATCAAGGTAAGAAATTGGTTTACATTTTAGAATATGTTGATGACATCTTGATTACAGGTAATGATCCTCACCTAGTCCAAATGCTAATCCAAACCCTTGGCGAGGCCTTCTCACTTCGTGATCTCGGCAAAATCAACTACTTCTTAGGAGTGGAAGTCAACCACAACAAAGATGGCCTTCTCTTAACACAACAAAAATACATCAGGGACATTCTCTCCAAAGCCGGCATGACCAACTGCAAATCTGTGCAAACACCAGCAGCCCAAACACACAAGTTAAGCAAGAGCAATGGGGTACCCATGGCAGACCCAACCTTATATCGCCAGTGAGTCGGCTCTCTCCAATACCTATCTATCACTAGACCCGACATCGCCTTTGCCATAAGCAAAGTCAGCCAATTTATGCAGAACCCAACCGATGATCATTATGTTGCAGTCAAATGCATCCTTCAGTATTTAAAGTCTACCATTACTCATGGGCTACAAATCAATCGAAGTTCCACCATGCAACTACATGTCTACACAGATGCCGACTGGGCTGGCAATCCTGATGATTGTAAGTCTACTGCTGCCTACTTAGTCTACTATGGCACCAACCTAGTCTCATGGGCCTCACGCAAACAACAAACTGTTGCAAGATCCTCCACCGAAGCAGAATACAAAGCACTCGCTGACGGAGCCGCTGAGCTATTATGGATCCAAGCCATGCTACGAGAACTTGGTGTTACCACACCCAGTCTGACTCTCTGGTGTGATAACATAGGCGCCACCTACCTAAGTCAAAATCCAATCCTAAATTCACGAACAAAACATGTTGCCATTGATTACCATTTTGTACGGGATCAAGTTGTAAACAAGGACTTGCAAGTGCGCTACATCAACAGTGAAAGAGAACTTGCTGACATCCTCACCAAACCATTGAGTACAACTCAATTCCAAAAACTCAGAGACAAACTTAAGCTATGCGTTTCACCCAGTTAAGTTTGTGGGGGGATGTTAGGATATACAATCCGGTAATTGAGGATTTCACAATTACTGCCACATCCCAGTAATTGTGGATCGCACAATTACAGTAATTATGTAATTACAAAAGAAATTCTTTCCTTGTAGATATGTAACGGTCACTAAAGCTATCAATATAAATAACACACACAGTGGCCAATGATTGTGTGGCCATTCATTCATATTCTTGTATATTCAACTAATGTTCACAGAGCCACTATTAAAGCAAAAACCAATGGGCCATCTTTCTAAATAATCACGCCCGCTTGAAGGCATCATTTATCTTAAAATAATTCCTTTAAAGATGAATGAATTTTTCTCAAGTTACTTTAATTATTTTTACTTCTGTAAAAGTTGTTTTAGCCACAAATTTTATATAAGTTGTTTGACTAGTTTTCATTGGCCACTCTCACATTTTTTTTATTTTTGTCTCTCCACAAATTAGTGGTGAATTGCAAATTTTCTGAAGAAAAATTCGTTCTGTAAAGAGCTTAGTTTGCAATTGTATGTGCAAATCCTTTTTTTTTAATTGATTGGAGTAAACAAAAAAATTACATCAAAAAATCTAAAAATTTCTAATGACTTGAGCGCCCGAGGCGTCTGCCAACAAAGGAGAGATACAGAAATCAGGAGGATTATCTAGGTGACGAAGCTCATCATCGGAACATAAACCATGCTTTGCAAGACAGTCGGACTGTGTGCAAATCCTTTGTGCCCGGCACGAGTATACCGCCCGGGTTCTGTTTCGCAACACCTTTTTACCTGAGGCTTGAGACCCACTGATGAGGACATGTTGATTGGGCTTAAGGTAAAGTTTTGGGCTTGGGTAATATGAGGATATGAGGCGGGAAACGACTTAACTGGGTTAATATGGTCATACTGGGTAGAAGGTACGGCATGGCCTATAGAGTCTGATGTACCAAACAACTCGGATGGAACAATTTTGGGGATTATGTAGGTGAAGTTTGGAGCATAGGCTCATCACACCGAACAAGTTTCTCGATAATTGGGCGGAGATTGAAAGGTTCTTCAGAATGCGATGTAACGTTTGTAGGTGATTGGTGGGAAGTATTGGGAAGAGAACCAAATTTCCTATGCTGTTAGGGTGGCAGAGGGGTGGGATCATGCACAACTTGAACATGGTTCAGCATTAGCAAGACATCATCAGAATCGGACTTGGCTAATTGCACCGACGACCGTTCCCAATCCGTGGGGTTGCAATGGGACTCGGTGACACCAATATCGAACGACTTATTACCCACTGAAACGAAAAGAACACAGTTAATGAAACTAGTTGAGGTAGTAAGGATGAGGACCTCAGTCACATCAAAATGATCTATTGATATAGTCTCACGACTCCAATCAACCATAGAGTCGAACTTGGCAGAAAGTGCTTAAAACAACTCCCTGGTCCAAGCACAAGGAGGAGTGCCTTTAATCAAAACCCAATAGAGCTGATTGATAGCAGCATCCCCTTTGGCCCAAGGTTTGAACACGTTGAAGAGGTTGTTGATAAAATTGAGCTTGTTCTCGGTCATAGCATTTTAGCTCCTCTATGTTAAAGATCAACACCATCTAGACTATATCTAGGTTGTTATGATTTAGATTTGATCTTGATTGTTAATTACCTATTAGATTTGGTAGTTCCCTAATTTCTAAGTGAGAATTGTAGTTATTGTAGCCTATATAAAGGCCTTGTTTCTAATGAAAAATATATCCCAAAAAGCTTTCAAGCATTTCTCTCTAGCATTTGTCTAAGTGTTTTTAAGAGAATTTCCTCTCTATTCTTATTTGTTGTCTGTTTGTTAGTGTTTGCAAGTTTTTTTGTCTTCCTCAGCTCATGTTCTACACAACGTGCCTGTGCAAGTTAGTCTTGCTTAGTCTCAGCACAGTCTGCCTGTGTGACGAGGTTGGTAGTGTGAAAGGTTAGTGCTTAGTCCTGCGCATTATTCACGTTGTGATAACGGAACTTTGTTCAACAATCTGGTAGCGGAGCAGGTCCTTCATCAGGAGATCATGTAGCGGTGTTTTGTGAGAATCTTTTGTCTATACAATGACCGACCTTCAAGTTATCGATGCATGGAGAAGCTCAACAACTACAACTATAGTACGTGGTCAACCTGCATGATGTCCTACTTGCAAGGACAAGATCTATGGGAAGTGGTCAGTGGTACCGAGGTAGCACAACCAGCAGAGACAAACGAAGAGTTGCGGAAGTGGAAGATTAAAGTGGGCAAGACAATGTTCGCTCTGAAGACAACAATAGGAAAGGAAATGTTGCAATGCATACAGAAAGTTGAAACTCCGAAAGAAGCTTGGGATACACTTGTCACTCGGTTATATAATAAGAATAATACGAAGCTTCAACTTTTTTAGAACGAGTTATTGTCGGTGACACAAGGCAACAAGACAATTGCACAATACTTCCACAAAGTGAAGTTCTTATGGCGTGAGATTTCGGAGTTGGATCCAGAAGCATCTATCGGCGATTCTAGGATGAAACAAATTCTTATCCATGGTTTAAGGCCGGAATTTAGAAGCTTTATTGTTGTTGTACAAGGTTGGCCAAAACAGCCATCACTCGAGGAATTTAAGAATTTGCTAGCCAGTCAAGAAGACTTAGCTAAGTAAATGGGACGATTCTTGCTGAAGAATGAAGAAGAGGCACTCTATGCAAAGAAGAGCTAGTGGAGTTCCAAGTAGCATGAAGGTGGTGGATCCAAGAAGAATGGTGACAAGTTTAAAAGTCATCATGGTGAGACGAGCACTCATGAAGGAGACTCGAAGAACTATTCCAGTGGAAGGATGTTCAAAGAAAAGTGTAACAACTATAACAAGAAGGGACACATGCGAAAGACTGTTGGTCTAAGAAGAAAGCCATGGAGAGCAATGTTGCATAGTCAAAGTTGAAGAAGGATGGGATACTGAAGCATTGTTTACTATAAAAGATGAAGAGTTTGCATTTACGTTAACAACACATAATCAAATCGATTATGAGAACGACTGGATTGCTGATTCAGATTATTCACATCATATTACAAGTGACAAAGTCAAAATGCAAGATTTTTCAGAATTCGATGAGGCGTCTGCGTGGTGGTCTTCAGACAAGAACGCACTACCAGATTCAGATAGTCTGAAAGAGACAATGGAGTCTTCTCAAGTTCAGCTAAGTTTAGGAAAAGCTGAAGTTTTAGAAGATGGTGGAGATGGTGTAGCTGTAGCTCAAAGTCCTTGGCGAATAGGTGTGCACCAAAGGCCAAATGAGGAAGTTAGGTGGCAAGAAGAAGGTGAGCTAAGTGGAGACAGCGAGCCGAGTGGAAGAGACGAGCTGAGTGCAACAGAGCATGAAGAATGCGAGTTGGTTGCAGCTGAATCGCTAGCTCAACCAAGAAGATCGGTAAGATCTAAGAAGCTGAATCCCAAGTAAGCCAATGTTGCTATTGTAGAAGATGTGAAAGAACCTGAGAGCTTTGAAGAAGCATATTTGAGCTCAAAATAGATTAAGGCTGTGGAAGAGGAGCTTGCAATATTGGATCATAACCAGACTTGAGAGCCTGTGCTACTGCCAGGAGGAGTAAAACCTATCTCTTGCAAAATAGTGGCAAACATTCTTGCTGAAAGAATAAAAGATGTTGTATCATCAACTGTTACCGACAAGCAGTTTGCTTTTATAGAAGGGAGGTATATTTTGGATTGTGGGGAAATTATTCAAAACTCAAACAATTCTAGGATGAATGTTATTGTGTGAAGATAGAATTGTTGTATCCAAAGAAAAGCCAGCGAAAACTTAGCTCCAAAGAGGGGATAGCCCCACCGAAGGTGTAACATATCTCGAAAACTTATTTGAGTCCTAAAATCGAAAAACAACTCATTCGAGTTCTAAAACGTTTAAAAAGTATATTAATCGAGTCTCCATTAAGGTTTCCATCGATTTTCTTCGTTATCTTTGACTTTTCTTGTCATCGTTGACAAGGAAAAATATACTGCCATGTCAAAAAAATACCATCATATTTTTTTGTAAAAATTACCATTATCGTTAGAAAAAAGAAAAAGAAAAAGGAACAAAACACCGACCTCCTTCTCCATCTTCTCTTTCACACTCTCTTTTCCTCTCAGGAAAGATATTGGAGGAAAAAAATTTGGAACACAACCATGCAGCTCCACCCTATCAAAAAACCCAAACTCTCCAACACTACCGCATCTCCTTTGCCCATCATCACTCACAACAAAACAATTCTTGTTTAGGGGTATTAAGACTTGACACCACCTTCGCTGCCGAAGCCTCTTTGTGTTTATTGTGGTAAAGTTTCTCCTTATGTTTGCATGATGATGAGCAGCGATGGTGGCAAGTTGCTAGTGGTGGCGTTGGAGCCGAGCTAGCGGTGTATGTTGCTGCCACACCTCAACCTGCAGGTAGCGAGGCCTCATCTGGCAATGGCTTAGTCTTTCCGATTGATCATGGCGAGTGATGCTATGGATCTTTTGGGAATACACAATGCTAATTATATCTTTTGTATAGAACTAGGGTAACATTCTTCTTCGATTCATGTTGAAGATGGAGCAACCCTTGTGCCCTGGATCCTGATTTAGCGTCAACGGCAGAAGACGTAGAACTCGCGAGCTGAGTAGCGAAGAGGGAGCGAGAGAGGTCGGAATGGCAGAGGCCAAGGATTTGGGAGGAGGAGGAGTGGTGGCGGGCGAGGTGAGACGGTGGAGGAGTTTTTAGGGAGGAGGGGAAGGGTCAACGAGTGGAATAGTAGAATTTTATTGGTTAATTATCATTAGTTATTTATTAATCTTTATTAATTATTATTTCAGTGACTAATTATTATTAATTGTCATTGGTTAATTATTAATTTTAAATTATAGATTTTTTTGTTATTTCTTATAATTTTTATCATTTTCCATATATATATCTAACAATCATGTAAGCAAGAAATAGACAAAACCTTGACGGAGACTCGTTTAGTGCACTTTTAAAACTTTTTAGAACTAGAATGAGTCGTTTATCGATTTTAAGACTCAAATGAGTTTCGACATATGTTATAGTACGTACAAGGGTTATCTCCCCTCCAAAGGGCTGCTAGAAATGCAAGCAAAAACATAGCTCCTCTACCCAGTCCACCCAATTCGTACCATCAATTATATATTTTTTTGGCAAATCCCACCGGGCAGAAGAATTGGGTCATGTACGAACTTCATGGTTTGAAGTACGTAACATAGGTCATCATTCAACTCAATGGCTAATAAAAATTTTATACATAAGTTGATGCCCATTCATGCTTTTTAGGAATAACCATAATATCGTGTTTATTGCAGACGGTGAGGCCACCACCATCCTCCATTGGGAATTCTTCAAACTTCATCCCGTCAGGTAGCTCATAATCGAACCCATACAAGAGGTTCGCCAATGCATGTTTCACCCCGGAGGCGCCCATAGCCAAACCTGGGCAGATCCTACGACCAGCACCAAATGGCACCAATACATAATGAGACCCTTTATAATCCGTTTCAAGATTGTCAAACCTTTCGGGATAGAAGAGCTCAGGATTATCCCAGTGTTTCGGGTCTCTTCCAATAGCATAGGCATTGATTAGGAGTTGAGTTCCTGGAAAAACGTCGTATCCACCAATCTTGCATTGTTTTGTGCAATAGTGAGGAAGCAGCAAAGGCAAAGGGGGATGCTTGCGAAATGTTTCTTTAATTACACATTCTAGGTACTTCAAGCTGTCAAGATCTGTTGCCTCTACTCTCTGCCTATTTGGACCAAGTTTGCCTCTTATTTCTGATTGTGCCTTCTTCATAATTCTTGGGTTTCTAAGAAGCTCTGAGAATGCCCAGGTAATTGTGGTAACAGATGTTGCAATTGCACCCAAAAAAAATGTCCTGATCGAAATTTGAAACTAACTTTAATTAGACAAAGGTATAAAAAAGTGAAATGTAATCCTCATAAAGGGTTCAACAAAAATAAAGAGAAAGCATTATTGACACTCATCAGGTATGTTATTAATCTCATACCATTAGTCGGAAATAATTTGCTATAAAATCTTATGGGATTGTGTTATTGATTATATTATTGTATGTTAGGAAATTAAGAAAAAGGTGAACTTACCAAGCACAGAGCCTTAAGATGATCTTTACTGAGCTGAAACGAGGTTTGTTGCTTTCTCATCAGCCCTAGCAAAATATCAACAATGTCTTCATGCTCTGGTCGAGGCCTATGATCTAGATGTTGATCAATTATCCTTTCAAAGTAACCATCCAGGGTACTGAATATCCGCTCACGTTGAGCACCCACTCCTGTCAGCCGGTCAATAAATTTACCTGCTATTGGGAAGAAATCCTCTGCGTCGAAGCTGTTCAACATTTCAAAGGCTCCACTGATTACCTCACCCAATTCTGTCTTAAATTCTAGTTTCCCATAATTCTTACCGAAGGCAACAGTCCCAATGAAACCATCTGTCATCTCAAACACTCCCCTAGTGAGGTTTACAGGGTTTGGGTATGCTGTGGACAAGAATGCAACTAGCTCTTCCATTTGCTCATTCCTTGCATACCAAAACATGCTTACTCTCTTCATGCTCAGGAGCTCAACTACAAGGAGGGTACGCATCTCTTTCCAGTAATCTGCGTAGGGAGAGAATGCTACGTCCAGAAAATTATAAGAAAGTCTTCGTGGCCCGACCGATGGGGGACGGCTGCTGCAATCTTGATCATGATCTTTCATGACTTCCTTGGAGGTTTCGGGTGAGGAGAGCACAAGGGCAGTGGTTCTACCTAGCCGAACCTGCATGACTGGGCCATAGTTCTTTGACATTTCCCAAAAGGAATAGTGCGGCCATTTCCCCAGTTGATGCAGGTTACCTATAATAGGCAGCTTTGAAGGGCCAGGAGGTGTCTTAGCTCTTCCTCTGCTCCTGAAGAGAAGCACAGTACTGAGGATTAGAAGGAAAAAAATAAAAGGCAACTGCTTTACCCCTTGGAAGCACTAAACCGCCAGGAATACTGGTTGGGTAACTGTTGTGTTCTCTAGTCTATTTCTTATGTTGTTTCTGTTATGTTCATGATGAAACTAGGAAAAAAAATTACATTGTAAAAAGTTGTATAAGTAGCATACCTACCAGTTGTAGCATAGCACAGGGGAACGGGAGGTGGGGATGGCCACCCTAGTCCTTTCCCTATTGCTATTCGTAATGGGGGGATTGCCATGTAGTAGGTTGAAGGAAGAGGGGAATAGAGGGGGTAGAGATAGATAGGGATCTACTTTGTGGTTGTAGATAGCTTTATCACAAAAAAGTTGTAGTTTGATATCACCAGGGAAACTATTCTTCTAGTAGACAGTGGCTTCCGAGTGAGCCAAGGAGAAACTAGAAAGCATGTATGAGTGCGGAAAGTGATTGCTGTAGGCGAAGATGGACCTGCTGCGTGGCATAGTAAATTGCCCACATGCTATTTGCTTAGTCTACTGCACCCCCACCTATGAGCAATATGTATGCAAATAATGGAAATTGCACATGACCACCTACAGTACCCAGACTACAAAGCTTTTATTGTGTACCATATGCCACACAATCCTTTTCTTCCTTTTTTTTTATTTTACTAAAATTAACTTTGAAGATGAAATTCATCAAGTGAATACAACCAGAACAATCTGGTTTCGGAAGCTTGTAATTCAGTCCCTGGCAATCCCTTTGTCTTAAAACCTACTATAAATTTTGAAGCTTCCCTCTCCATTGTTATAGATAGGTAACACGGCAAAGCATTGATGGAAGCTATATATATATGTGTGTGCTAGCGCTATAGTTAGGCTTGTTCCCGCATGCAGGTGGGCAAGAACATGCAGGATATGACTTAAATCAATCGATTTGAATCCAATGAATTTGCTAGGGTGATAACTAAACTCCATATTTGTATCGTTTTTATCAAAAGAGGAAAAAAATATAATTGATTCAAATCCAAGGAAACTACCAGCGACCAATTCAATTCCAATTAACTGAGGATCATGTGGCGCTTTCAATGATAACACACCCAACATTTTTATGATATAAGTTCATGAAACCAAATCTACCATCATAAGAATTCCCTTCGGGAATGGCAACAGCGGAAGGACTAGGGGTGGGGTTTGCTATCTCCCCTGCCCTAACACCCCTTAAGCCTCTTATTTTTTCATATAACTCGTTTTTAGCAAGTAAAAAAATATTCTTTCAAGAAAAATATGATTACGAAGTATAAAAAGATTAATTCTACACATCTCTAAATTTTCCAAAGAGGGAAAAAACACCCACCCTACTCCAACAAAGGAAAAAATGTCTAGCTATTGTAAGCTCAAGTGGTATACGTCTTTGTCCTGTTATTCAGACGATCCCCTGGTTGGATGCAGAGTTTAATATCATAGTCTTGTGTTCAAGTTCCAATATGCTTGACAGGATCCTAAGGCTTCTAGTTGGCCACTCAGTTCATTCTTAATTTGAATAGTTTAATCTGGGTCCCTTGAAGTTCCTTAAATGTGGCCTAACTAAATAAGGATACATGGTGTGGAATAATCTCTTCAATAGTTTGTATCATGCCTTTATTTTAGTCTGATATCTTTTAAAGATGGCCTAACCATGGCACGTGGAGCGAAAGAAAAAAAAAGTTTTAAGACACTGTGTGTCCTTTCACTTTTCTGATTTCAATGTTTGTGTTCCTTTTTTTTATTTCAAATATTATATCGCCGAACCTATTGGAAATGGAGCAATGTCGTCTAAAATCCCTCCAATTGCCAGTTGTCTAATCACAGTCTGCTACGTGTCTTGAGGGACTAGGCCCCGCGTCCAGTTGGAAAATGTCTCAATCCCCTCCTTTTTTCCAGAAAATCGGGGTTTTACAGAAATGAAGAAAAAGAAAAAAGAAATTAATTTTTTATTGGTTGGGGGAGTTAGTGTGTTGTGGGGCCCGCGCACCTCAACCCTATTTCCTTCCTTCCCTTCTGCATCTTTTAGCCTTTCTTTTTTTTTTTCTCAATCAATGATGCATGCCATGTTTAATCGTTTTTTTTACTGGGTTCGTCATCTATGTACTCAATTGATTTGTTGAAAACTATTACTGCGATAACATGTTCTTCAATAAATTGATTGATGCAACGTTTTTGTTTGCTGGTTGTCAAAAACTGGATCTGTGTATTTTTTTTTGGAAAACGCGAGAAGCCCTTACCTATACCCATCGTGCTGCACACGGCAGCGGACAGGGTACGGGCTGCTGCAGACGGCGGCAAGGCTGAAGTCTGCTGCACACGGCAGCGACAAAGGAAGGAAGGGACTTGCACCGCAGCACCACAGATGGTGGATGCACAGCGGCGGCGCGGATCCCTATGCAGGAAACAGTGGATCGATGAGGGGGCCTCTGGGTGGCGGCTGATGGGCGTTTCGAGAAGCGCGGCCGGAAGAAGCAGGTGACGTTCGTCGTTGTCGCGCCGTTCTATGCTGCTGCACCTTCGTCGGTCGTCGTTACTCGCTAAGGCAGGTGGCGCGGGCCGTGGAGCGCGATCTGTTCGCGTGACTGACGAGACCCTATGCTGCTGCGGTGGTGTCCAATGCCACTGTGCCCTCTGGCCGCGACTGCGCCGTCCACCGTCAGCGGCGACTTGTTCACTTTTGGGAGAAAGAGATTAATTTCTTTGGGCTGACGAAGAAATAATGTTTGGGCCCCACAACGCACTAACTCCCCCAACCAATAAAAATTTAATTTCTTTTTTCTTTTCCTCCATTTCCGAAAACCCCCGATTTTCTGGAAAAAAAGGAGGGGTAGTTAAAACATTTTCCACCTGGATGCAGGGCCCGGTCCCTCAAGACACGTGACGGGCTGTGATTGGACAACCGACAATTGGAGGGATTTTGAACGACATTGCTCCATTTCCTACAGGTTCGAGGATATAATGTTTGAAACAAAAAGAAGGGGACAGAAACATCGAAATCGGAAAAGTGAAAGGACACACTGCGTCTTTTAACAGAAAAAAAATTGAAAGGAAGCTATAGCTACTTCACATTCTTGTTACTTCATAAGTGGAATTGTAGTATTGTGAAGCACTGCATCGTAAAAACTTGGCAAATCAATTCAACATCGGCAAACCTATATAAATATATTCATATGTGCATACCTTGATCAAGTGAGTCACTATTACTAAACATTTCGTGGTTGAGAAGCGCAACAAATGAAGTCTAGTGGCTCTTCAACCCAGAATGTATTACATAATTACACATAGAAAACGAAGCATAACTTGCTAAGGCGTGGGCCACAACATTGGCCTCACGCTTGACTAAAGAAAACGTAGCAACATTCAAACCTCTAAACTAGACATGTCCGTTTATATCCTGAAGTAACAAGCCGAAAGAAGAAAGAACAACCAGCCGAAATAGGCCCATATAATGTGCCAGCAAGATAATTCCTTCCTTTTTTTTTTGTTTGTTTTCCCATTGGTATCCCGAGCCAGTCTACCTTTAAGAATATTAAAGGCACCAGACTAAATTCAGCTCGACTCGGATGGCGCACCTAAGTAATGGTGGGTGAGTCTCCCAAATAAAGGTTTTTGCGTACATGAGGACTCGAACCCGAGACCTCGCTTAAGCGAAACAAGTCCCATACCACTTGAACCAACCTCAATTGGTAGATAATTCCTTCCTTCAAAGCCACATATATATGTTGAAAGGTTTCATCCTATGTGGGGACCATAAAAACATAAAAAATAAAAAGAGGGAACAAAGTGCTGTGATTGACAATGGAAAAAAAGGGGGAACAAAGTGTAGTGGTGCAACAGGTGTGCAGTGCTTGACAGTGGAGCAGCTGCACAGGTGGTATGAAGTAATTTGAGAATTCAGCCTATAAATAGGCTATGAAATTTCAGAATAAATCATCCCTTGCCAGTGCAACTCACACAGAGTGAAAGAGAGTGTCAGGCGAAGAAAAATAGAGAGTAAAAGAGAGAGAAGTGAGAGAGAGAGAGTAAAATTGGTCTTTCTAAATTTAAGTAGTGATAAAATAGTCTTTCTAAATTTAGAAAGTTACAAAATAGTCCTCCTAAAATTAGGAGTGACAAAATAGTGGGAAAAAACTTTTGGGGTATTTTTGGGAAACATTTTTGTGGGATACTATTTTGAGTAGAACTCTAGGTTTTATTTACCCCTAAATTTATTTTATAGAAGTCTCTCTTTGTAAGCCTACTATTTTATAGTGAAAGTTTTCAGCGGGTTCGAGCTTGTGGACGTAGCCCAAAAGTTTTGGGTGAACCACGTTAAATTCTTGTGTGCCATTTAATTTTCTTGGTCATTATTCCGCAAGATAGTGCCACTAGGACCAACAACTGGTAGCAGAGCAAGGGTCTATTCATCTATAAGGGGCAAAAAGACCCAGTTAAATTTTTGATCTAGATGGAGGCGAGGATAAACAAGATGATTACTCTTCATGGCACAAATTACCACCTATAGAGAAACAAGATGAAGGATCTCCTATTCGTGATGAAGATGCATTTATCGGTGTTCAGTACGATATAGCTTGGTGATAAATCAGATGAAGAGTGGGAATTTGAGCATAATCAGGTATGCAACTACATACGACAATTTGTTGAAAATAATGTCTATAACCACGTCTCTAGCATTGAGCATGTGAGAACTCTGTGGGAGAAACTCGAAGAACTATATGACTCAAAGACATGAAACAACAAGCTCTTTTACTTGACAAAGTTGATGCAAATAAAATATCAAGAAGGCATAACTATTGCAGAACACCTCAATGAAATACAAGGGATCATGGATCAGTTATAAAATTCGATGTGAAGCACTTGCTCTTATGGTTCTGGCAACACTCCCAGATTCATGGGAAACCTTGAAGGTGTCAATCACAAATTCTGCACCTGAATGAAGAATTGAGACGAAGAACACAAGGCTCATCTTCTTCACAGTCAGAAGTTCTTGCCATAGTGACGAGGGAGAGAAGCCAAAACAAAGGCCAAAGTAGCAGAGACAAGAGTAGAGGAAAATCCAACAAATTTGCGAATGTTGAGTGCCATTACTGCAAGAAGAAGAGCCACATCAAGAGATTCTGCCGACAGTTCAAGAAAGACCAGAAGAAGAACAAAGGAAATGATGTGAAGAAGGAAGAAAGCAGTGATGACGAAGCCAATTGCCTCGGAGAATTCAATATCGTATGTGATGATGACATCATCAATCCTACTACTCAGAAGACGAGTTGGGTAGTTCATAGTGGTGCTACAATCGATGCTACCTCACAGAGAGGACTCTTCACTTCTTACACACCTTGTAACTTTGGGTATGTGAGAATGGGAAATGATAAATCCTCGATGGTTGTCGGAAAAGGAGATGTTTGCCTAGAGACCGTGAACGGGATAAAGCTGATTTTGAAGAATGTTAGGCATATTCCAGATATGTGCATGAATTTGTTCTCTATTACTAAGCTTGATGAGGAAGGTTTTTGTAACACCTTCTACAACGACAAATGAAAACTCACCAAAGGCTCGATAGTAGTGGCACGAGGTATAAATGTGTCAAAATTGTACATGACCCAAGCGAAGATTCCACGACAAGATGTAAATGTTGTGGAGAATGACAACCAAGTCAAGCTATGGCACAGACGTCTTGCGCACATGAGCGAGAAGTCAATGACGAAGCTAGTCAAGAAGAAAGCTCTGTCAGGATTGAACTAGATCCAGGTGAAGAAGTGTTTACTGTCTAGCTGGTAAGCAAAATAGAGTTTCTTTTTAGATTTTTCCTCCTTCTAGAAAGAAAGAAGTGTTAGAACTGGTACGCTCACTTCTATGTGGGCCTTTTAACAAGTCCCTTGGTGGTGCTCGATATTTCGTGACATTCATTGATGATCATTCACGGAAGACTTGGGTGTACACATTGAAGTCTAAGGATCATGTGTTAGGAGTTTTCAAGCAATTCTTAACCATGGTGGAAGAGAGACCGGAAAGAAGCTAAAGTGTATCCGGACAGATAATGTTGGTGAGTACACAGGTTCATTTGATGTTTACTGCAAAGAATATGGTATTCGGCATCAGTTTACTCCTCCCAAAACTCCACAGTTGAATGGCTTGGCTGAGAGGATGAACAGAACTTTGATTGAGAGAACCAGACGCTTACTCTCTCATTCAAAGTTACCACAGGTCTTCTTGGGAGAAGCACTACTTACAGTGGCTTATGTGGTGAACCGTTCACCCTGTGTCCCTCTTCTGTATGAGGCTCCAGAGAAGATGTGGTCAGGAAGGGACATATCCTATGATCACTTACGAGTATTTGGGAGCAAAGCTCATGTCCACATTCCGAAGGATGAAAGAAGCAAACTGGATGTTAAGACGAGGCAGTGTATATTCATCGATTATGGCCAAGACATGCTTGGCTATAGGTTTTATGATCCGGTGGAGAAAAAACTTATTAGGAGTCGAGATGTTGTCTTTATGGAGGACCAAACCATAGAAGATATTGACAAAGCAGAGAAATCCAGTGATGATTCAATAGAGTTTCACCTACCTCCAACAATGGTGCCGACGCAAGTTGGAGATGATGTTCAAGATATTCATCCTGAAATTCCAGATGTCCCTATTAAAGATGAGTCAGTAGAAGCTGATAGTAACGAGGATGATGGCAATGATGACATAGTTAGGGATGACCATTCCCAGCCTTCAAATAGCTCTCCTTATCATATAAGGTCTGGCAAAGTTGTGCAACGCTCTTACAGATATTCTCCAAGTGATGACTTATTGCTTACTAACGGGGGAGAACCAAAAAAATACGATGAAGCTATTAATGATGAGCATAAGGAGAAGTGGGTCCAACCTATGCAAGAAGAGATGAAATCCTTGCATGAGAACAAGACTTTTTGAGCTGGTGAAGTTGCCTAAAAAAAAAAGAGCTTTAAAGAAAAAGTGGGTGTTCAGGATCAAGCATGAAGAGCATAGTTCACTTCCCAGATTCAAAGCAAGATTGATTGTTAAAGGTTTCAGTCAAAGGAAAGGGATAGAATTTGATGAAATCTTCTCACCAGTGGTGAAAATGACCTCAATCCGCACGGTGCTGGGTTTAGCTGCAAGTCTCAACCTGGAGGTTAAACAGATGGATGTCAAAACAGCCTTCCTAAAAGGTGACTTGAAAGAAGAGATATACATGGAGCAGCCAGAGGGTTTCCAGCAGAAAGGAAAAGATGATTATGTTTGCAGATTGAGGAAGAGACTCTACGGCTTAAAGAGCACCAGCTTTAAAACGGGCCTCAGGAGGAGGCTGAAACTGCTTCGAGAAGTACTCCTTTGCAGCTCTCTTTATTTCCTCCGGATCTTCCAGCACAAGACCATCAACCTCCATTTTTTGAATACGGTTGCGCCTGCCTCTGTTACAAGCTGTTAAATGAAAGAACTTGGTATTTTTATCGCCAAGTTTTAACCAAGTTACCCTTGACTTCTGCCTCCAAATGCACTCTTTCTGTCTGGTACGCAGGAACAACTTTTCTTTCAACTCTGCCTTTTTACGTCTTTCAGCGGAACACAATATCCTATGATCAGTTAACAAATCAAGATCCTCAATCTGGTTTTGCAATTCCCCATTCGCCGAGTCCACATTACCGAAGGAGGAAGAATTCCACATCCGCAAGGCCTGTTTAACAAAGCCAAGTTTCTTTAAAAATCTGAATCTACCCGGAAACCTGAGGCAAGCCTCACCCCAAATCTTCTTTAGCATATCATCAAAGTATCTGTTAAGCAGCCAGCAGTTCATAAATCGGAAGGGCTTCAGGCCCCAATTCTTGTACTCTTCCTGGGATAAAATCGAAGAACAATGGTCACACCCGCCTTTACTTCCTGCTCTCAGATAAATTGATGGATCGCCAATCAAGAACATTGCGATCCTCAAGTGAATATGGCGTTTTCATCGCAGTCTCGTCATCTGTACCTTCATTTGAAAGATCTAAGGATATTGAAGAATGATATCTGACGGGCAGCTATGAATTGTTGCAGGGAGCTCTTTGGCTTTTCATGATAAAAAATAAAAAAAAATGACTAAAATCTACCACCACTACAACAAATTGGAAGATAGGAAACATTTTTCTTAATGACATTATAGGATTCGTCCCCTAAAATAGTCTTTTGGTGATGATAAATGGGGAAACGTCACAGATATCGTTTGATTTGGTGACAAAATTATTATCATCACAACTGAATATAATTTCGCCTCCAATTATATTATTTGTCACCCTTTCACTATTTTGGTGACGAATTAATTTTGTGAAAAAAAAAACTGCATTATCCACAGTATGTAAAGTGTCGCCAATAATTAGATCATAGTTGAAGAATTTTATTCATTACCGTATGATAGTACCAAAATGGGACAACATTATTTTTGTCCCCTTTTAATTCCTTTTGTCACAAAAAATATACATCGTGTACAATATGTACAGTGTCACCAGAAAATAGATTATAGGGGAAGAATGTTATTAATCATCAAAGATAATGTGGAAATGGGACAAATTATTTTTGTCACATTTACATTATTTTGGAGACGAATCAAGTCTCGTCACACTATCATCTAAATTTCGTAGAAAGTATTGCATAAAATTATAAAGTTTCACTAAATTTAATATATTAGAAGGAAGAAGTATTTTAAGCACCAAGAAATAATTTTTTTGAATATTTTTTAAATTGCACTCATCATTATCAATTTACATAAAATTATAAAATTAAAGAGAGAAACAAAAATTAATTTCTGTGATTAGAATTATTGCTTATTAGAAGAAATATCAATCATATAAAGCAAAAATATATATATACTTTTCACAAATAACTATTATGAAAACAATTATATGATTGAAATTTAAATTTTAAATATTAAAAAATTTAAATTTTTATATGCACAAAAATATTATTTTCCAAAATGGTTAAATGAAACTGGAAACTAAGTTCTTGAAAAAATTAGAACATTTTATTTAGGTCAATAACAAACAATATTTTAGCATAAAAATAAATAAATAATTAACTATTAAGAGTTGAATATAAATTTTTCAATTAGTATAATATTTCAAAAGCAATGTAACTTTTTTATTATTTATTCCGCGAGTCAACTGCAAAACGAATACACATGGGCTTGGGAGACCCAATGTGTCTTTACCTATGGACACTACGATGCATAAGTCAGTAGCTCTATGAAACAGAGCGCTTTGTATTGACATGGAGAGTTAATCGAAGAGACGTTACCTGTTATTGAAAAAGATAAAGATGTGGGCCCTTATATAGTAAAACTAGGTGGGGTCACTACAAAAAAAGCTCTATTTTGCGGAGGTCGCGAAAACCCCCCCGCTATTGTTATTAAATTTCGGCGCCTCACGTAATCCCCACAAATTGATTTACATTGCGGGGGTTATTATTGATTTTACGGAGGTTCAACTATCACAACCTGTTTTTAATGTTGGAACAAAAAAACCACTTCAATTTGCAGAGTGCCAAATCAAACCCCACAAATTGTTTCCCTCTCTCATAAGCATCAGCCGGGAAAATTTTCAATTGAAAAACCGGGAAAAAATTCCCTCACTGCCCAAAAACAATTCTAAGTCATGAAAATCAAAACCCAAAACTTAAAATCCCTAGTCTACCAAAACTCAATTCCCCCTCTCTATCAAAACAAAACCCCCTAAGTTAAGAAAATTTCCTAATTCAACCAAAACTCAATTCCCCCTCTCTACCGATTAACCACCGGTGTTTCCTTTGAGCCATCGCAAAGAGCATCTTCAACCACTGTACGGCCCGGGCACCAACTTCGCAAACCCCCGCCAGTAGCTCCTAATCCAAATTAATTGTATAGAAAAAAATATGAATACAATAAGTTATTTGACATCAATAGTTTCATTTATATTATAACACTTAGAATTACCGTGGGGAACAAAAATTTTCATACAATTTTTACTTCTTTGCCATGCCTAAAAATTGAATATAAATTCACATCAAAAAAGTTTTGAGAGAGATTCTGAGGAAGAGAAAATATAGGTTTTGACAAAAAAAATATGTTTAATTAGCATACTTTTATGGAAGTCATAAATTACTTTAAAACATTAATGCGAAACAAAAAAAAAAGATTGCCATTTTTTTAGACAATATATTTGGTCTTTATTATTCTTTTTTTTTGACCTTGTACTTGTCCTTATAATATAACAAATTTTATTAGAAGAAAATAAATTCAATGAAACTATAATGTTTAAATTTTGTAATGGTAATTATTCATTTGAGTAACTTTTCATTTTAATCCAGATATTCTCATATATAGGAACGAAACCATCTTTAGAAAAATTTAAATACAAAGTTAATTTAAAATATATTTAATGGGTTTTAGCGTGAAATAAAATATAAGTTTTCTAGCTAATTAATTTAGTGGCAATGGTTCCACTCTTAAGTGCGTATCAGTTTTGTCATTTATTTTTTTTAAAAAAAATCTAAGCACTTCAATCCAGAATATTGCAATTGGTCATTTTGAGTAATTTTTTTTAAAAAATTATACAGAAAAAGACACCCGTTTTATGCCCATAAAAAATAACCTAGGAAGGAAAAAAAAAGTGGAAAAAATTGAACTGTTCCGTGAATGGTGTGATTACATTAAAAGAATTCCAAAACAAAGTCACTAGAGAATGTTCTATTATTAAAACCCAAAACTCAGTCCCACTATTAGTTTAGCCTCCTCCTCATGTAGAACGTGCACATATAGGATGGAGGAAAATCATTTCAAAAGCCAACGTTATTAGTTTTAAGATCAAATTCATGACCCAAATCGGAAGGGCCACCACCATCCCTGACTTTTCAATTTTTTCATATAAGCCTTTTGAAATTGTAGCAGCCACCCTGACCCTTTAAATTTTTCATATCAGTCCTACAAATTAAAATTAAATATTCTAATTGTATTATTTGTTTTACTTCTAAACTAATTTTTAGTGCTAGATATATATTGGTTTCAAAATTTTTAAATCTAATAATTTAATTTGCCGCAGTTCTAAAAGAATTATATAAGTATTTTTTATAATAATAATAAAATAATTATTTATTTTATAATTCATAAATTAAATACATAAAAATTATTATATTGATGTAAATAATTAGCTACATATTAAATTGTAATTATTTTTATATTAAATATTTTTTAAAAAAATTATATTCCTATTATTATAATTAAAGTTATAAATATTTTAATTTTTATCATAATCCGTTTGATAAATGATATATGAATAATATTTATTTTTGTGCCCCCTATGAAAAATTATATTATCCATGCATGTGGACAAAAAATCAGCAAGTATGACTACCCTTATATCATATATGAAAAAAATTAAATTTGATATAATAAGCCAGTAGTTATGACTAATAATTATTGTAAAGTATAATTACTTAAATTGTGAAGAATCGTGGGTTTCAAAATCACTTTTTTTTGTTCCTTTTAAAGAAGTTATTGATCGAAAGATCTTGCAATCCTCGGCCAAAAAAATTCAACTCACACGTAGTGAACTCCAGCCCCACACTAATTAATAAGCGTCTATATATAGCTCTAACAAACAGTAGATATGCAGACCACATCCCGGAGGCTGGTTCTTCTCTAAGATTGTTCACATTCACAGGCAATATTGGCCTGTTTAGGGCACGATGAAACTAAGCAATGCTACTACTATTATTGATACCTTCACCTCATCAACCTCAAGGTCAGCCACCATAGTAAGCCTAGTTGTAACAATACTCTCGATCCTTGGCGTTTTAAATCTCTATAGAAGAGTTACCAACAGAAAAACCAACAAAAACTTAGGTGCTCTCCCTCCTGGGCCTGCCTCATGGCCACTTATAGGTAATTTCCCTGAAGTTCTCCTCTACAAGCTCAGTTTCCGGTGGGTTCACCGGTTCATGAAGGAAATGAAGACCGATATTGCATGCATTCGGGTGAGGAATACCCATATTATTCCAGTGCTCTGCCCCGAAATTGCCAGGGAAATATACAAGAAGAAAGATGCAATCTTCTCCGCCAGGCCACTCACTCTGGGGACCCAAGAGACCAGTGGAGGATACCTAACGCCAATATTTTCTCCAAACAACGACCAGTGGAAGAAGATGAGGAAGATGCTAATATCTGAGGTGGTATCTCCGGCGAGAATCAAGTGGCTACACGATAAAAGAGCAAAGGAAGGGGACAACCTTGTGTTCTACGTGCAGAATCAGTACATGGCTAACAGGGTGTGAATTTGAGACTTGTGACCAGGCACTATTCCGCTAACGTGTCCAGGAGGATGTTCCTTGGGAGGAGGAACTTCGGGAAGGGAATGCCCGATGGAGGGCCAGGCCCTGAAGAGGTGGAGCATGTGGAGGCAATCTTCATCTTTATCAAACACCTCTTTGCCTTCTGCATATCCGACTACCTCCCTCCGTTCTTGGCTGGGCTTGATCTCGACGGCCAGCTGAAGTTGGTGAGGCATGCAAACAGCGTGATAAGGAAGTATCATGATCCTGTAATACATGAAAGGATGAGGCAATGGAGGTCCGGCCAAAGAAAGGTCGTGGACGACATCCTTGATGTCTTCATTACTCTAAAGAATCCCAGCGGCCACCCCTTCCTCACTGATGATGAGATCAGATATCAACTCGCTGTAAGTTTCGCTTTTACTTTATTTTTTATGTTGCTTAGAACCTACCACAATCGCCAAATCACCTGCAGCGATGGAACCCATGATCTTTTGAATCATACCCAATCCAGGGATATTGAAGCCACCACTCTATAAGCATCCAAAACAAATTCCTATCGAGCAACACAACTATCCCTTCAAGACAATGGAATAATGCATGTTTTCACCTGAAAATCTCTTGTACACAGATTAACCCCAATTTCTAAGCAAGAATCAAAATATTATACATTAGGAATCGGCCGATTCAACCATACTGAAGGCATATGGCTATGGACTACAACAAAATTTTTAAATTGCCTCTACAGAGATGTCACTTTTTTAGCCTTCTTTTCCTTCTCCATTAACTGTACTTAGCTGAAGCTTGGCCTATCCAAGTTTTTGGTGTACGTAGCATCTTACCATTCTCTTGCTTCCCATGCATTCGTCTACCTTGCCTTTCCATATCCCACATGTATGTATGGAGTAAAAAGGAAAAAAATAATATACATCCTACAAGAATCACTTTGCGTTTTCTTCTTATACTAAATGAGATTTTTTTTTAGAAATAAACAAACATTACAAAAGATGGACTAGAGGTATGTCAGTAAGGAACTAACAGACCTACCTAGTTTAAAGAAACAATTGTGAATTACAAAAATATATATAAATAGGAAATCCTTTCTTATTGACAGTAGGTAAATAAGAAAAGACCCTTCCCACCTTGTTTGGTCGAACTATAAACATGATGTATGATGGAACCGATGGATGCAGGAACTTATGATTGGATCTGTGGACAGCCCATCCAACTCGGTGGAATGGGCAAAGGGGGAGATGATAAATCAACCGGAACTGATGAAAAAGGCCCAAGAGGAAATGGACAGGGTGGTTGGTAAGGAAAGACTGGCCCAAGAATCTGACATTGGAAAACTCAACTATATTAAAGCTTGTGCTAGAGAAGCTTATAGGCTCCATCCCTTATCTCCATTCAACGTCCCTCACATGTCTATAGAGGATACCACAGTTGCTGGCTACTACATCCCCAAAGGAAGTCATGCGCTCCTAAGTCGATACGGTTTAGGAAGGAACCCTAAGGTGTGGGTTAACCCTCTCAAATTCGATCCTGAGCGTCACATGAACAATGGAGATGTTTCACTAATGGAGAATGACCTTAGGTTCATCTCTTTCAGCACCGGCCGCCGTGGGTGCATTGCCGGTATGCTTGGGACTTACATGACTGTAATGTTGTTGGCCAGATTGGTTCAGTGCTTCGATTGGACCGCGCCACCCAATGGCATTGATCTCTCTGAGGCTGTAGATGGGCTTCTCACCCCTGCTATGCCTGTCACTGCATTTGCTAAGCCTCGGCTGCCTCATCATCTTTACCCTATGCAAAATTGATATTATGAAGAACTTGAAAAACAACTTAAAAGGAAAATCAATATCATTTGGTTGATCGCGGGAAATGGATTTGAGCGTGCCATTGTTATGCTCAATGATATGCGATGGACAAAAATTTATTATTTTGGCCTTCTGTGCTGTTAGTGATAATCCTGAATTCTGTCATGATAGGCTTATACAGAATAGGATAGGCTTGTTATCTACGTAACTTACTGATATACTTTACAGTTGTAACGATAGAACTTATCTCCATGGTTTAGGAGTTTAAGTGTAACACTAATACAGTTGCTATAATACCAATACCGAGGGCATTAGTTGATTTACTCGATTCACACCATCCAATTGTGTGTTTCTCTATCGTAGCGGAGCCATAACCTTCAATAGCCACCGATCCAAAAATTGTCGAATCCATCACCTCTAAAACACCCAGTTCTTCCTCTTCCTTCTCAGCCCTTGATGTTGTTGTTCCAACCAAAGCTCTTGATCCTGCCACTCACCCCTTGTCTCAGGTACACCATCATATATCCATAAAGCTGACTAAAACCAACTATATATTCTGACGAGCACAAATGGAGTCCTTTTTATTTGCTCAAGGAGTCATGGGGTACATAGATGGCTCTTTTCGCTGTCCTGCTCAAACTATTTTGCCTATTAATGAAGGTGACCTCCCATAGACGAATCCAAACTATCTCCGTTGGACACAGCATGACAGTCTCATCCTTAGTGCGATTCTGTCTTTTGTAGCAGTTGAAGTATTCTCTATTGTTGTTAACAAAAAGACCTCACACGATGCGTGGCTTGCTTTGGATGAATCCCTTGCCTTTCCCAATAACACCCTGGTTATGGCCATTCATATGGCACTCAAGCGCCTTGAGCAGAAGTCCGACGAGCCCGTTCTCCGATTTCTTAACAGGGCAAAGCGGCTAGCAGATGAAATGGCCGCCTCTGGTAAGCCCCTTTCAATTACTGATTTTACTGTCTACGTGTACAGGGGTCTTAAGACGGAGTATAAACCCCTTGTGTCGTCTCACCAAACTCGAGTTGAGCCAGTCACGTTCTTTGAATTGTAAAGCCTCCTTATGAGCCACGAGTTTATCTACGATGACCTAGTCAAAGCAATGAATATTGATCCTCCTGCTGCTCCGGCTGCCGATCCTTCTCGGGCGTCATCCCTGTTGCCTTCTGCTCATACTGTCCAGCGTACAGATACTACTCCAGGTCGTGGCGCAGTGGTTTTCAGGGTCGGGGCCGAGGAGGCTGTGGACAGTTTTCTGGTCGAGGTCAGTCTTCTTCCTCACGTTCCAACTGGAACTCTGATGCTGGGCGATTGCGTTGTCAACTTTCAAGCTGTTTTGGGCGTGGTGCATGGCAGTGTTATCAACGTACTCCCATGCCCTCACCTAGTGCCCACACTGCTCAGATTTTTATTCCGGTGTCACCCCATAATTCTACTCCTTCCACTTGGTTTCCAGACACCGGTGCCTCTCATCTTGTAACACCGGATTTTAATCATTTTGATCATTATGATGATTATGTTGGTAGTGATTCCTTGCAGGTTTGCAATGGCGCGCACCTCCCTATAACTGGTATTGGCTCTCAATTCTTATCTACCCCCACTAGATCTCTTTGTTTAACCAATATTTTACATGTCCCTACAATTACCAAGTCCCTTCTTTGTGTTCAAAAATTTACTCAAGATAATGGAGTATTCTCTGAGTTTCATTCAATGTTTTTCTGTGTTAAGGACCAGGTAGCCAAGACCACAATTCTCACAGGACCGAGCATTAACGGCCTATATCAATTTCCTTTTCTTCCAATAAAACAAAGTCTAGAAGCTTTCCTTGCTGTTCGTGTGGAACCTCTTGTTTGACATCGACGATTGGGCACCTTGATCGAGTTCAATGGCAGATTCTGGCCGGCCGGGGACTTCCTGCTCTTCCCTCTTCAGTCATGTGTTCATTGTCCTTTGGGCAAGTTGTCTAGGTCGCATCTTTCAGTTTCCAATAAGAGGGCTCAACGCCCATTAGAGTTAGTTTTTACAGATGTCTGGGGACCCTCTCAAACTCCTAGTTGTGATGGTCATTCCTATTATGTTCTTTTTCTTGACGATTTTAGCAAGTATCTTTGTTATTTTTCAATTCATCACAAATCTGATGTGTTTACTATTTTTCCACTCTTCCAAAAATCGATTGAACGTCAATTTGAAACAAAAATCAAAGCCATCCAGAGTGATTGGGGCGGTGAGTATCGAAATTAAATGAATACTTCACCAATTTAGGTATACAACATCGCCTAATGTGCCCTCATTCTCATAAACAACAAGGTGCAATAGAGCGCAGACATCGACATGTTGTCGAAACGGGCTTAACCTTAATTGCTACTGCTAATATTCCAAAGAAATTTTGGCATTTTTCCTTCGAAACAACTGTATATCTGATTAATCGCATGCCCACACCTATTCTTGCTCATAATTCCCCTTTTCAACAACTTTTTGGACAATTGCCAGATTATACATTCCTTAGGGTATTTGGGTGTTTGTGTTTTCCCTTCTTGCGACCATACAATAAACTTAAGGTAGATTTTCATTCCACTTCTTGTGTCTTCCTAGGATATAGCCCTCATCATCTAGGGTATCGGTACCATGACATCAAATCTAGGCGTTTCTATATTGCCCGCCATGTCAAGTTTTTAGAACATATCTTTCCCTATTCTATTGAACAAGAACGTTCCCCCACGGAAACAAACACTGCTTATAATTGGAGTTCGGTGCCTCTCACTGTGTTCTTTCCCTCGATGCAGCAAGGTAAGCAATGTCATTCTGTTCCTAATCCACTTCGAGCCTCTCACGAGTCTTCTACTCACAGAAAATCTGTCTCACCACAATCTGATATGCCCACTACCCCTACTTCTACTCCACCAATTTCACACACTCCCATCCCACTCCAAACACCTATCATTACTCCACCTACATCTCCTGAACCTAGCCCTAGCACGAGTCCACCCCCAGTTAGAAAACATCCAATGACTCTTCGACAACATAGACAACCACCAAATCGTTTTTCACCTACAAGAAACTCTACCGAGATAACCACACCAATACCAGAATTAGAGCCAACATGTTATACCATTGCCAACAAACACAAAGTATGGCGTCAAGCCATGGTGGAGGAGATGAATGCATTGGTTCAAAACCAAACTTGGGATCTTGTTCCTTATCAACGTGGTATGAATCTTATTGGTTGCAAGTGGACATATAGGATCAAAAGAAAATCCGATGGGAGTGTTGAACGCTACAAGGCACGGTTAGTTGCCAAAGGATTTCATCTTCGGGCTGGAATAGATTATGGAGGGACATTCGGTCCGGTTGTTAAACCAACAACCATTCGTCTAATCCTTTCCTTAGCTCTTCCCATAGTTGGGCGATGAAGCAACTGGATATTCGTAATGCTTTCTTACATGGCAAATTGTAGGAACAATTGTTCATGATTCAACCTCCTAGGTTCAGCGATGTCTCCAAACCAAATCATATTTGTTTATTAAAACGCTCCTTATATGGGTTGAAGCAGGCACCACGGGCGTGGTATTCCAGACTCACAGTTTTTTTAGTTGATTTTGTGTTTCAGATGTCTTGGTCAGACCCATCGCTCATTATGTACAATTAGTCTGGAGTTCGGGTTTACTTTCTCATCTATGTGGATGACATCATTGTTACTGGCAGTAACCCGCAGTTTGTTCAACATTTGATGGCTCAGTTTGGCAAGACTTTTGCCTTACGTGACCTGGGAAGACCTACTTATTTTTTGGGCATTGAGGTATGCCCTACACCAAACGGCTTGTTACTTACTCAACAAAAGTACAACCGCGAACTCTTGACAAAGGCATGGATGGAGTCATGCAAACCTGTCCTCACACTGGCTTCAACCTCCGATGCCTTGCGTCAACATGAAGGTGAGCCCCTCCCGGATCCCACCAAGTACCGCCAATTAGTGGGCTCTCTTCAATATTTAGCACTTACTCGGCAGGATGTCGCATTTGCGGTCAGCAAGGTCAGCCAATTTATGTCTGCCCAACGCAAACACATCTTATTGCAGTAAAACTGATTCTACGCTATTTAAAGGCAACAATTTAGCATGGCTTGCACCTTCATCGATCAACAAACAAAAATATACAAGTATACACGGATGCTGATTGGGCAGGAAGCCCTGATGGCAGGAAATCCACAGGAGGGTTTATGGTGTTATTTGGAGCAAATCTTGTGGCTTGGGCTTCCCGCAAGCAGCAGACAATAGCTCAGTCCTTAACCGAGGCCGAGTACGAGGCCATGGTAGACGGCACAGCCGAATTCATGTGGATAAAGAACTTGCTCGTTGAGCTTGGAGTTCCAGTACAGAAGCCAATCCTGTGGTGCGACAACGTAGGGGAAACTTTTATGAGTCATAATCCTGTGATCAAAGCAAGAACAAAACATGTTGAAATTGATTTCCATTTTGTGAGGGAGCAAGTTACCCAAGGGCTCATTCATGTCCAGTTCATTGGGAGTGAGGATCAGCTGGCAGATGTGTGAATACCCGACCCAAAATCAAATGGGCCTATTCACCTTTCCTTCACACCTTCTTCATAACCGTCTTCCAACATCTTTGGAGTCGCCACCCAAATTTTATTAAGGGACAAAAACTTGGGAAAAACCCTTCATGTGACTCCATTTAGGCAACCGGACAACGAACCAAAGATATTGGACCCGGGGATTCGTCATGGATGGGAAGGTGTTAGGCACCCACCCATGTTATGGTGAAACTTTGTGCAATTAGAGGATTTTGTATGCCTTGTGCAAGTGTGCAAGTGTGAACATCAAAACTCATAATAACTGAATATTAAAAAGAAAGGGGAGAAGAAGAAGATTGGGCTTGAGTTTCCACCACTAGAAACCATCTACGTACCCCGGCGACCGGGTTCAATGCCCACGTAGTTCTTGACATTGCATCACAACAATCACATCATCATCAACATCAGCATCTCAACAATAATTGGTCGGACAAAAAGAGATTATGATTACCTCTTGTAGCCCTCCTCTACCTCCTTGGTTTGGGTTGTGCCTCTCACACAATTTCCTCCCAATCCTCAACTCAATCTTGGAGTTTTTCTTGATTTTCCCCTCTTGCTGCCTTCAATGGATGATGCTACCCACGAAATTCTACCGGAGTTTTGCCTGTGGAACTATTTCTTAAGCTTGGAGAGGTAGAGTTTCTCTAAGCTTCTAAACTTTATGAAGAGTGTTTGTGTAATAGAATGTGTGTCACCTGAAATGTGAGAGGAGGGTCCTATTTATAGTGTTCTGGGTGGCCTAGGGGCGTGGGCCAACTTAATGTTCAAGGTAATGGCCAAAAATCTGGGCCAAAACCGAGTAGAATCAGATTAAGGGCGAAAATCGGGGAGAAAACACGTTTCTAGAGGTGCATGACCGCCATGGCCGGTGTTGATTCCGCAATTTAAGCCAAAAGCATACCAAAAACATTCTTGCTATTACGGTATGATTTAACTCTGATTTTTCACGAAAATCAGAGCTAGATTTGTCTGCAAGCAAGGTGTTAATGGGCTGTGCAACTCTGAAAAAAAGTCCATACCTTATTAAATTGGACCCTTACATTTATCTTCAACCCAAAAATAAATATAATTGGGTTCAATAAATAAACAAGCCCAAATTTAATGAGATAAAATACATTTTAGTAATTTAGTCCTTAACATATCCTACGATTAAATCGTCTCATTAATCCTAGGCATATAAAAATCTTAATTACTATAACGTATAAATTCTATTAAAATTAAACCCCATCCATGCTTCAACCCAAGACTAACTCATCATTCTTATGATTCAAACATGTCTGGAGTCTAACCTTAATAGAATCTTCATGGGTCAAATTTGGGTGTTCACAGATGCCCCTCGTTGGTGAGTCTTTAAAATTTTAAGGACGAAGCATTGCAAGGAAGGAACAACCAAATTTGGATAACGAGTGTGAGTGTTGTGGACCAATGGTTGGAGCATCACATGCTCTACCTAGAGAATCATCTCATCTCGAGGTTTCTTTTGGGATTTTCCTGGTCCCAAAAATCATTAACAAAGGATCATCTCACCTATGTTAACTAGGGATATTGTCTACCTCGAGGGGTTTCTTTCGGGATTTTTCTAGTCCCAAAAGTCATTAACAAAGGATCATCTCACCTATGTTAACTAGGGATATTGTCTACCTCCCGTGGGGAATTCATCTACTGAGGGGTTTCTTTTGGGATTTTCCTGGTCCCAAGGTTTGTGATAGAATCTTCTATCGGATCAAAAGATCTTATCTAAAAGGATATAACCACATGATTAAAAGAGGGATCAAGAGATCTTATCCATGAGGATATAGCCAAGCGACTAAGAGAGGGATCAAGAGATCTTATCCATAAAGATATAGCCAAGCAACTAAGAGAGGGATCGAGAGATATTATCCATGAGGATATAGCCAAGCGACTAAGAGAGGGATCAAGAGATCTTATCCATGAGGATATAGCCAAGCGACTAAGAGAGGGATCAAGAGATCTTATCCATGAGGATATAGCCAAGCGACTAAGAGAGGGATCAAGAGATCTTATCCATCAGGATATTGCCAAGCGACTAAGGAGGGACCAAGAGATCTTAAATTTTGAGGCTGAACAAGGGTCGGGTACCGTGCCCCTAGCATCGCATATGTCTCAAACTTCTCGTGCTCTCTGGTTCCTTAGGGGGCTAAAAAAAGAAGTGGGTATACCATGCCCCTTGCCTAGATGTGGGCACATCATGCCCTTGGCTCGATTTTTCTTCTCAAGGTAGGGCATAATACCCCCCAGCATCATCGGAGGTGGGGCATAGCGTGCCCTTGGAAATCAATCAACCAACGCTGGGTAAGATTCCCCTTGCATCATTTCACAAAAAGCTGAGCCCCACACCTCATTAAGAATGCCTAAAATCAAATACTAACATCAAAAGCTAGGAGTCACCGTGCCCCTAGAGTCTATAGGTGATCTACATCTCAAGGGTGGGGCATGGCATGCCCGTCATTCTACAGATGGTGTCGTCTAAATATTCAGGCATGCCTTGCCCCTCCAGCCATCAACCGTAGGAAATGTGAGTCTACATCAAGTGATGAATTTATGGCGTTGTCACCTTCATTGAACATTTATCCTCAACTAAGTCTACTCTACCAAGAAATCCATATTTTACATGTAGATGATGCATTAGCAAGCCTACAATGTGTTTATCTTTTCAGTGTATGAGGGTGCCCCTAGCTTTTACATGTTTGTCTTTTGGATGAAAGTGTATATGACATGTTTTCTCCCTTTTCTCTCTTTTCCGTTCCCCCCTTTTCCATTTCTCTCATCTTCTCTTGTTCCCTTCTCTTATTCTTCTCTCATCTCTCTTTATGTTTTCCTCTTCCTTCTCTCTCTTCCCCCTCTTTTCCTCTCTTCTTTTCTTTTGATTTCTCTATCCTCTTCTCTCCCTTTTCTTTTCTCTCTCTCTCTCATCTTCTTTATTTTCCCCTCGAATGCAAGTGCTCCCTACTTCTACAAATGCTCCCTACTTCTACATGGTGTGTTTGGACGATGCATTTGGGCGCGAGTTCTTTCTCCTTCTACAAGACATGTTCAAATGCAAATGCCCTTAGTATGATGCGTGGACATTGAAAATCGTTCGAGTTAAGATGAAAGTTAAGCACCTTGACAAAAATTGAGTTATCCCATTAAAGACACAATGGCCTCAAAGAGAAGAATCCCCAATGACTATGAACTCATTCATTTCAAATTCTAATCACGATCCCAGAGGTGAACATTCATTGTTGAAAAAGTTGACGGATGAAGAACCGTAAAGCGAAATCCATGGACAGGTGGATACCCCTTCAAAAATAGATGGAGGCGATGTGCCTATACGCTTATTCATAACTACCCAAGCGAATCGTCTTGAAAGTGAAGTCGTCTACCTCATAGAAGCCCCTTGTCCTTGGCTACTACCCCCAATTTTCCTTTAGCCTTAACTTTTTCCTTGGCCGCCCATGTGGGTTTTCAACCTAGCAGGCTTGTCCTAACTTTTGCCTAGACCGCCCTTTCGGGTTTTCAATCTAGCAGACTCTTCTTTTCTTTTTCTTTCTCTTTTTTTTGCTTTTTGCATCGTGGGGATAGTAGCCATGGGCACAGAATGCCGAGACCATGGAGTTTAGGCAAGGTCAAGATCACTCAGGTTGGGTATATTCGGATGACTAATGGAGAGGTGAACTTTCAACCTTAATCGAGAACCATCTAGCTTAGCTATGTCTAAGAGACTATTGGAGAGATGTGCTTCATGACGACCGGATTCACAATGAACCTTCATAAGAGAGGCGGACTTGACTAATAATTTCAAGTCAGAAAAGAGAAGCCTTATGACTACAAAAGAGGCCCAAATACAATCAATAGTGCAGCATGTCTATGTGACAATGACTCCAATCTTCCCATTGAATCAATCTGGGAACCAAAAATTTATAGACCGGGCCCGTTGCCGGATTACCTACGTATCTGTGGTCGTGGTGTTTGGCTTGAGATATTTGGTAGGGTCGATATTCGGTTCGAGATGTTTAAGATGATAGATCGGATGGGGGAACACTTGTCTTCTTCATTATAATTTCTTCTCTTCTTCCCGGTTTCTGATGATGGATAGTGAATCAACATTTGGGCACTAAGGTCATCTTCTTTCCTCATTTCTCTCCCTCTTCTTTTCTCTTTTTTTTTTTTTTGAGGAGGGTGACATCTTCTTTAAGCAGGTGCAATTAGACATAATTCACTTGGAGGCCAGATCTATTGTTAGGAAGCAACTTTTCTAGACAAGTGTTCATGGTGGACGTGATGGGTGGATATGGAAGCTGGGTTAGATAGGTGTCAACATGGGTATGTGTTTGAATGTGTTTAGGAATCAGCTGGGGTTGGTCGAATATGTGTTAGGTAAGGTCGGATTACATCCACAGAATCAGGTCTTCATAGTTCGTTTTGTGGTCCCTTAGATTGATCCAATAGAATATCATGAAGCCATGCACAATCCCATATATACACAAGAGATAAGGAAATCAAAGTTTTATTCCCTATATGAAAAATTAAAGTACAAACAATGACATTGTTTACTGTTGAAAAATAGGATCCAACTATCGCCTCTTTTGACTTAGCTTCTAGAATCTAAAGAGCAGCTATGCCGCCTCTCCCCATCCTCGGTCATGGGTGGAAGACCGCCCAGGCCCGGCGGTCATGGGTGGAAGACCACTACGCGTTTCATCCGTTCTTTCCTTTTTCGGTCCCGATTCTCCCCTAATTCCTCCCTGATTGATCCTACCATGTAATTAACCCCTAGACTGCTCAGAATCCTCTATTTTCTGTTAGTGTAATATGCCCAAAAGCCAATCAATGGATGTTGATTTGTAATCATGTATATACATTAAGGTTATTCCAATAAATATCGTTTATGAGATAAACGCTTGCACATATTTATAACTCTAGAATATTTATATATTCTTGAATGTCCCTAGTCGATTATTATTATGGATGGGTTGTAATAATAAATTAAGACCAGCGTATGTTAAGAATTATATGTGATATGAATTCTACATATGGGTACAAGTTAGAGAACTTGTGGACTGGACCGACCCACATAAGAATGCTACATGGAACGTTATATGATTGTCATTAGCGGTTCTTATATGTATTGTCCTTAGACCTGTGATCATCAAGGTTCCCAACATATGAGTCGTATACTTTGATATTATTCTTGGCTATTTCGTAAATGAGTAGACCTAGTGTAATCATTGGGTATATGATAAATGTGTAGTGGGTTTTGTATGATCCAGACGGGATTCGTCCAACACATAAAACGGGTACATTATTGGTTCGTTTCTTGATAGAGTTGAACTGTGAATGCACGGCCGTGCTCGGATTATGTTATGGTGATATCATCAAGAAACCGATATTAAACATATGCAAGATTGATATATTCCATGTCTCATGTTTAATCTTGATAATGGGATGAAGGGACGATGACATGTTTCCGAGGCATAATGAATCAGTACTGAACTTGTCGTTCGGGTAGCAATGATGTGTTGCTAGACGCCGCTCTACGCTTATAAATGTAAATGAGTTTACAATTATTGCCGGATGTTACAAGTGCCTACAGGGTCACACACTTAGAATCGTTGATTTGAGCAGGTGGTTGAACCGTGGTTGGACCAAGGTTCGAACAGGTGTGGTTGGACCATGGTTGGATCGTGGTTGGACCAGGGTCGTTTTGGGCTGGTTTGATACAATAATTGTCAGAATTATTGAGCCAAACTTGATTGCTTGTGATGTGTAATCCCATTAGTGCTTAATAGTAGACAAGATAATGGGTATCTTAATCATGATGGGCCATTACGTTGGCCATTACCCTAAGCACTAATTGAGTGGCATAATTAGATTATGCTTTGGATTTTTGGATGATGGCATTCTAGTTTTTGAGAGCCTTGAGAGTTTGTTTCAGACTAGTAAGAACACACACAAACACTCACCCATTTTTAAGAAAGAAGGTAATACCACATAGCTCCCGGAAATCCGTAGCTAGCACCACGGTTCGGGAGTGCTTGGGTTGGAGATCGTGAGACGTTTTCCGGCTGTGATCGACGGTTCGTGTGGATACCGTAAAGGAGCAGGATATCCTTCCGGCTCTAGCTGATTTAGTTCATCAGTTGGGTGAAAGACCTCAACCGTTTCAGGTATGTTCGTTTTGTTATTCGGTTTAGCTACCCTTCACTTGGATCCTCCATGTGTATCCGGTTTTTTCCGCTGCGTATGTTAATGCATTTGATTGTCAATTTACATGCCCGGATACTTACAGTGGTAGCGGAGCCTCTTGTGAAGTTCTAAACCGAATTATGTGTTCATATGTTATATGTGATATAGTATGAACATGGTAGTATATGTGATATGCTGAATTCATTTTGTATATGTGAAGTGCTAAATGAGTTATTGAACATGTTGATGTTGTGTTTTAGTCAAAAGTGTTTTGACAACAAGAACTTGATTGGTATGTGATAACAATCGAGGTGTTATTGGCAGTAAATCGAAGAGTTCGAGTCAGAAAAATCGAGTGTCGGTTTGTGTATGGAACGATTGTCGTTCTAGCACATCACGGCCAGAACATCGATGTTCATCAGATGAACATCGATGTCATCATGGGTTTAGCCTTCGCCGAGCCTACTATACATCGATGTTTAAAACTACTGCCAAGTTTTTGGACCTTCGGAACCTTCCAACATTCATGTTCAAGAACCTAACATCGATGTTCTTGAGCTCTGCCAAATAGTTTGGAGCTCCAGAGCCTCCGAACATTGATGTTCAGATCAAGACAACTATGTTCTTGAGTTCCAGAGGCCATTAGACATCGATGTTCAAGCTAGGACATCGATGTTCATGAGTAATGCCAAGTGGTTGGCGAGAATCAGATTCTCACAACATCGATGTTCACTGTTAGACATCGATGTTCTCATGTAATTTTGGTTTCCAAATTTACAAACATCAATATATGATTCATCATGAACATGCATGTAATGTATTGGAATAATATGTTGATGAAAATATTAAGTTCTTCTTGTGTTGCCTTCCATGATAAGCACTCATCATTGCTTAGATCAACACTTGGTAGGTTTTGCCAAAGCAAGGTGCCAATGTTTATCCTAGCAAGGTGCGACGCGATAATTGTAATATCGGAACTGCTTATTATGGTGTTGAACTTAACTAGGTCATCTTAATAGGATTAAGGACTTAGAGGCAAGGAGTTGAGCTAAGTCTATGAGATAGACAAGAACAAGTGTTGCTCACTGAACTATCCAAGAGTTACATGAGATGTAATTGACAAGAGTTGTCTACCTAAATAACTATGAAGTAAGCGATCAGCCAAAGCTGACTTATCTAGTAGTGAAATATGGATCTTGGCCTACTTATATGATTGTCTTGATTTATATAGTAGGAGCATCATTTAATAGAATTCCTTGTTAAATGATTTTGTATGCATTACTCTTATTTGTGTGAGTTGATCATTGTTGTAGAATTTCCATGGCACAAAACACTAGAACAATCTCACTGCGATCTGTCCTTGAGAAGGAAAAGTTGAATAGGAATAACTTCCTAAAATGGTATCGCAACTTGAGGATAGTCCTCAAACAAGAAAAGAAGTTGTATGTCCTCGAAGGGCCTGTTCCGAATGAACCGACGCCTAGTGCTCCAAGGGTAGAAAGGGATGCTTACAAGAAGCACCTTAATGATGCATTAGATGCAGCATGCCTTATGCTTGTTAACATGGACTCTGAGCTTCATAAGCAACATGAGAACTTGGGTGCATTCGATATGATCGAACATCTGAAAATGCTTTTTGAAGAGCAAGCAAGGCATGAGAGGTATGAGACCTCTAAGGCATTGTTCCAATGCAAGATGGCTGAGTCATCACCGGTGAGACCTCATGTGCTCAAAATGATTGGACACATTGAGAGCCTTGAGGGTGTGGGTTTTCCTTTGCAAAAGGAGTTGGCTGTTGATCTAAACCTGCAATCGTTGCCGGATAGTTACAGCCAATTTGTCATGAATTTCAACATGAATCATCTTGACAAATCTTTGTCTGAGTTGCTTAACTGTAAGTATTCGGCCATGCAAACTTGACAATCAAGTGCAGCGGAAAAACTCGGAAACCTTGGAGGATCCAGGTGAAGCAACTAAATCGAAGAACAAAAATCGATCATACATGAAACGGTTAGGATCTTTCACCTAACTGAAGAACCGAATCAGCTAGATCCGGAAGGATATCCTGCTCCTCTACGGTATCCACACGAGCCGTTGATAACTAGCCAGAAACTGTCTCACGATCTCCAACCCGAGCTCTCCCGAACCGTGGTGCTAGCTACGAATTTCCGGGAGCTATGTGGTGTTACTTTCTTTCTCAAAGAATGGGGGAGTGTTTGTGTGTGCTCTTGCTCTGAAAAATTCAGAATTCAGAGTGCAAGAGTAAGAGAGTGAGAGAGTGATCAGATCACCAAAAACACACCCAATTAGTGCATAGTTAATTAGACAAAATGGCCAACATAATGGTCCACCAAAAGGATGATTATGATGGCCACTATCTTGTCTACCACTAGTGCACTAACCAACACATCACAGCACTTATTTTGGTTCAACAATTCTGACAATCACTGAACCAAACCAGCCCAAAACGACCCTGGTCCAACCACAGTCTAACCACACCCGGTCGAACAATGGTCCAACCACGGTTCAACCACTTGCTCGAATCAACGGTTCTATGTGTGTGACCCTGTAGGCACTTGTAACGTTCGGCAATAATTGTAAAATCTCATTTTACAATTATAAGCAAAGAGCGGCGTCTAGCAACACATCATTGCTACCCGAACGACAAGATCAGTACTGATTCAATATGCCTCGGCAACATGTCATCGTCCTTTTGTCCCATTATCAAGGTTAAACCGAGACATGGAAAACGTCAATCTCGTATATGTTTAATCTTAGTTTCTTGATCCCCGAGTTAACTGTGTAAAACGGAACCTAATGATATCACCATATCATATAATCCGAGCATGGTCATGCATTTACAGTTCAACTCTATCAAGAGGCCCATCTGATAATATACCGGTTATATAGGTCAGACGAATCCCATGTTGATCAATCAAAACCCACTACACATTTATCATATACCCAATGATTACCCATAAGACCACCCAGTTACAGTTGACTAGGAATAATATCAAAGTATACGACTCATATGCTGGGGACCATGATGATCTCAGGTCTAAGGACAATACATATAAGAACCACCAAAGACAATTATATAACGTTCCATGTAGCGTTCTTATGTGGGTCGGTCTAGTCCACAAGTTCTCTAACTTGTACCCGTATGTAGAATTCATATCTCATATATAATTCTCAACATACGCTAGTCTTAATTTATTATTACAACCCATCCATAATAATAATCGACTAGGGACATTTAAGAATATATAAATATTCTAGGGTTATAAATGTGTGCAAGCGCTTATCTTATAAAGGATATTTATTGGAATAACCTTAATGTGTATACATGATTACAAATAAACATCCATTGGTTGGCTTTTGGGCATATTACACTAACAATCTCCCACTTGCACTAAAGCCAATCATGCATGTATCTAGTACCAATGGATGCGCAATGACCATCATGCTTTACTGTGTGAGCGGCTTAGTCAAAGGATCTGCTACATTGTTCTCAGAAGGAACTCTGCACAGCCTGACTTCGCCTCTATCTATATTCTCTCTAATAAGATGATAGCGTCGGAGTACATGTTTGGATCTCTGATGGTCTCTAGGCTCTTGAGCCTGTGCGATTGTCCCATTATTGTCACAATAGAGCTCAATCGGACTCTCAATACTAGGAACCACCCCAAGTTCAGTTACGAACTTCTTAATCCAAACAGCCTCTTTCGCTGCATCTGAGGCAGCAATGTACTCAGCCTCGGTCGTAGAATCTGCAACTGTCTCTTGCTTAGAACTCTTCCAGCATACAGCACCACCTCCAAGACAAAACACATAAACTGACTGCGATCTAAAATCATTCCTGTCTGTTTGGAAGCTAGCATCCGTGTAAACCTTTACAACAAGCTCATCAACACTTCCATACACAAGGAATGCATCCTTAGTCCTTCTCAAGTATCTGTCCAGTGACTCTCACCGGGATCAGATTGATATCTGCTTGTGACAATCAAAGTATATGCGACATCCGGTCGAGTACATAACATGGCATACATGATAGATCCTATTGCTGAAGTATAAGGGATCTTACTCATCCGCTCTCCCTCCTTCGATGTACTAGGACATTGATTCTTAGAGAGAGATACGCCATGTGACATGGGCAAGAATCCTTTCTTGGAATCTTGCATGCTAAACCTCTTTAGCACCTTGTCAGTATACGTACTCTGACTTAGCCCGAGAAACCTTTTGGATCTATCTCTATAGATCTTTATGCCTAACACATAGGCTGCTTCTCCTAAGTCTTACATTGAGAAATTCTTCCCTAACCATGCCATTACAAACTGTAGTGTCGGAATGTCATTCCCAATGAGCAGGATGTCGTCAACATATAACAACAAGAAAACAATAATGCTCCCACTAACCTTCTTGTAAACACATGGTTCATCTTCGTTCTTAATGAAACAAAACTCTTTGATCACTTCATTAAAACAAAGATTCCAACTCCTAGAAGCTTGCTTCAATCCATAAATAGAACTCTGCAACTTGCATACCATATTGGCATTCTCTGGATCGACAAAACCTTCAGGTTGTGTCATGTACACATCCTCTAAAAGATTTCCATTAAGGAAAGCAGTTTTGACTTCCATTTTCCACATCTCATAATCATGGTATGCTGCTATAACCAATAGAATCCGAATGGAATTAACCATGGCAACTGGTGAGAAAGTTTCATCATAGTCTATACCATGAACTTGTTTGAAACCTTTCGCAACCAATCGCCCTTTATAGGTAATCACATTACCATCCATGCCGGTCTTTTTCTTAAAGACCCATTTGCACCCTATGGGTTTTACCCCTTCTGGTGGATCAACCAAGGTCCATACCTTGTTTTGATACATGGATTCCATTTCCGAATTCATGGCTTCCAGCCACTTCTTAGAGTCCGGACCCGTGATGGCTTGCTGATAAGAAGTGGGCTCATCCTCTTCTATGAGCATCACGTCCCCAGTATGAGTCATGAGAAATCCATATCTCTCAAGCTCGTACCGAGTCCTACCCGATCTACGCGGTCCATGTGTTAAAGGCACAGGATTCTCATCCACAACATCTTGTGGCTCCTGTCCTTGTTCCATTTCATCCTCAATGTCTCGAACTTCTTCAAGTTCTATTTTCCTCCCACTGATTCTTCTAGAAATAAATTCTCTTTCTAGAAAAATAGCAGTCCGAGCAACAAACACTTTGTGTTCGGTGGGATTATAGAAATAATACCCTTTAGTTTCCTTAGGGTATCCTACAAAGAGGCACTTGTCGGATTTAGCGCTAAGTTTATCTGATGCTTCACGTCTCACGTAAGCCTCACAACTCCAAATTCTCATAAAAAACAAATTGGGACGCCTCCCAGTCCATATCTCATATGGTGTCTTTTCAACCGATTTAGATGGAACACGGTTAAGTGTAAATGCAGCACTCAATAATGCATGTCCCCAAAATGAAGAAGGAAGGTCAACTTGACTCATCATCGAACGAACCATGTCTAACAAGGTTCTATTCCTCCTTTCTGATACACCATTCCATTGAGGCGTACCTGGTGGAGTAAGCTGTGATACTATACCATATTGCTTTAGATGATCAAGAAATTCTCGGCTTAAGTATTCACCTCCTCGATCAGATCGAAGCATTTTAATACTTTTACCGAGTTGTTTCTGTACTTCATTCTTGAACTCTTTGAACTTTTCAAAGGATTCTGACTTGTGTCTCATAAGATACACATAGCCATATATACTGTAATCATCAGTAAATGTAATGAAGTATTGAAAACCACCTCTAGCCTGTGTAGACATAGGTCCGCATACATCAGAATGTATTAGACCTAACAAGTCTGAAGCTCTCTCAGCTTTACCGGCAAAAGGAACCTTTGTCATTTTGCCTAATAAATATGACTCACATGTCTCATATGATTCAAAATCAAATGAGTCTAGAATTCCATCTTTATGGAGTTTAGCAATACGAGTCTCGTTTATATGGCCCAAACGACAATGCCAAAGGTAGGTTTCATTAGAATCGTTCATTCTAACCTTCTTCATATTAACGTTATAGATTGGCGTTTCTAGGTTTAGAACATACAAACCATTGCTCAAATATGCACCACCATAATAAATATCATTGAAATAAATAGAACAACATTTGTTCTTTATTACAAATGAAAAGCCTTTCTTGTCTAGACAAGAAACAGAAATCAAATTCCTGCTTATAGTAGGTACATAATAGCAATCATCAAGTTCCAAAACCAAACCACTCGGTAAAGATAGATAATAAGTCCCTACGGCTAATGCAGCAACCCTTGCTCCATTTCGACGCGTAGGTCTATCTCACCCTTTGCCAATCTCCTACTCTTTCTTAGTTCCTGCACATTTACACAAATGTGAGAACCACATCCGGTATCTAATTCCCATGATGCAGAGATAGAGATATTAGCTTCTATAACGAAAATACCTGAAGTGGAAGTCTCACTTCCCTTCCTTTTCTTCACCTCTTCAAGGTAAATAGGGCAGTTGCGCTTCCAATGGCCTGGTTTATTGCAATGGAAACAATGTCCTTCCTTTGCAAGACCACCCTTGGGTTTCAGCACATGGTCACAAGAAGATGCACATGCACCAAACTTTTTGGCACATTTCTTCTTCTTGTTAAACTTTGCTTTACCCTTTCCTTTGCCTTTTCCAATCATCATAATGTTGGATTTGTTTGCCCTCATTTGTTAGTCAACTGTTCCCAACATGTTAAGCAACTCAGACAATGATTTGTCAAGATGATTCATATTGAAGTTCATGACAAATTGGTTGTAACTTTCCGGCAACGATTTCAGGACTAGATCAACAGCCAACTCCCTCTGCAAAGGAAAACCAAGACCCTCAAGGCTCTCAATGTATCCAATCATTTTGAGCACATGAGGTCTCACGGGTGATGACTCAGCCATCTTGTATTGGAACAATGCCTTAGAGGTCTCGTACCTCTCATGCCTTGCTTGCTCTTCAAAGAGCATTTTCAGATGTTCGATCATATCGAATGGACCCAAGTTCTCATGTTGCTTCTGAAGCTCAGAGTCCATGTTAACAAGCATAAGGCATGCTGCATCTAATGCATCATCAAGGTGCTTCTTGTAAGCATCCCTTTCTGCCCTTGGAGCACTAGGCGCCGATTCATTCGGAACAGGCCCTTCGAGGACATACAACTTCTTTTCTTGTTTGAGGACTATCCTCAAGTTGCGATACCATTTTAGGAAGTTATTCCCATTCAACTTTTCCTTCTCAAGGACAGATCGCAGTGACATGGTGCTAGTGTTTTGTGCCATGGAAATTCTACAACAATGATCAACTCACAGAAATAAGAGTCTTGCATACAAAATCATTTAACAAGGAATTCTATTAAATAATGCTCCTACTATGAATCAAAACAATGATAAGTAGGCCAAGATCCAAGGCCAAAACTCATGTGAACATCGACGTTCAACTATTGAACATCGATGTTCCGGCCTCGATACACTAGAACGACCATCGTTCCTTACGAAAACCGACAATCAATTTTTGTTTTGTCGAACCCCTTTGACTTACTGCCAATTACTCATTGATTGATATCACATACCAATCAAGTTCTTGTTGTCAAAACACTTTTGACACAAACCAACATCAACATATACAAAATGAACTCAACATATAATGATCATGCTACATCACATATAACACATCATATATATTTGCATGAACATATCAACATATGCACATAAATTCGGTTTAGAGCTTCACAAGAGGCTCCGCTACCACTGTAAGTATCCAGGCATGCAAACTTGACAATCAAGTGCAGCGGAAAAACCCAGAAATCTTGGAGGATCCAAGTGAAGCAAATAATTTGAACAACAAAAATTGATCATACCTGAAACGGTTAGGATCTTTCACCTAACTGAAGAACCGAATCAGCTATAGCCGGAAGGATATCCTGCTCCTCTATGGTATCCACACGAACCGTCGATAACTAGCCAGAAATCGTCTCACGATCTCCAACCCGAGCTCTCCCGAACCATGGTGCTAGCTACGAATTTCCGGGAGCTGTGTGGTGTTACTTTCTTTCTCAAAGAATGGGTGAGTGTTTGTGTGTGTTCTTGCTCTAAAAAACTCAGAATTCAGAGTGTAAGAGTAAGAGAGGGAGAGAGTGATCAGATCACCAAAAACACACCCAATTAGTGCATAGCTAATTAGACAAAATGGCCAACATAATGGGAAACATAATGGTCCACCAAAAGGATGATTATGATGGCCACTATCTTGTCTACCACTAGTGCACTAACCAACACATCACAACACTTATTTTGGTTCAACAATTCTGACAATCACTGAACCAAACCAGCCCAAAACGACCCTGGTCCAACGACGTCTAGCAACACATCATTGCTACCCGAACGACAAGATCAGTACTGATTCAATATGCCTCGTCAACATGTCATCGTCCTTTCGTCCCATTATCAAGATTAAACCGAGACATGGAAAACGTCAATCTCCTATATGTTTAATTTTAGTTTCTTGATCCCCGAGTTAACTGTGTAAAACGGATCCTAATGATATCACCATATCATATAATCCGAGCATGGCCACGCATTTACAGTTCAACTCTATCAAGAGGCCCATCTGATAATATACCCATTACATGGGTCGGACGAATCCCATGTTGATCAATCAAAACCCACTACACATTTATCATATACCCAATGATTACCCTTAAGACCACCTAGTTACTGATGACTAGGAATAATATCAAAGTATACGACTCATATGCTGGGAACCTTGATGATCTCAGGTCTAAGGACAATACATATAAGAACCGCTAAAGACAATCATATAACATTCTATGTAGCGTTCTTATGTGGGTCGGTCCAGTCCACAAGTTCTCTAACTTGTACCCGTATGTAGAATTCATATCTTATATAATTCTCAACATACGCTAGTCTTAATTTATTATTACAACCCATCCATAATAATAATCGACTAGGGACATTTAAGAATATATAAATATTCTAGGGTTATAAATATGTGCAAGCGTTTATCTCATAAACGATATTTATTGGAATAACCTTAATGTGTATACATGATTACAAATAAACATCCATTGATTGGCTTTTGGGCATATTACACTAACATTAACATGTTAGGAACAGTTGAGTAACAAATGAAGGCAAACAAATCCAACAACATTTTGATGGTTGGAAAAGCAAAAGAAAAGGGTAAAGCCAAGATTTACAAGAAAAAGAAATGTGCCAAAAATTTTGGTGCATGTGCATCTTCTTGTTCCCATGTTCTGAAACCCAAAGGTGGTATTGCAAAGGAAGGACAATGTTTCCATTGCAACAAACCTGGCCATTGGAAACGAAACTGCCCTGTTTACCTTGAAGAGGTGAAGAAGCACAAGGGAAGTAAGACTTCCACTTCAGGTATTTTTGTTATAGAAGCTAATATCTCTATCTCTGCATCATGGGTATTAGATACTGGATGTGGTTCTCACATTTGTGTAAATGTGCAGGAACTGAGAAAGAGTAGGAGATTGGCAAAGGGTGAGATAGACCTGCACGTGGGAAATGGAGCAAGAGTTGCTGCATTAGCCGTAGGAACTTACTATCTTACTTTACCGAGTGGTTTGGCTTTAGAACTGGACAATTATTATTATGTACCGACCATAAGCAGGAATTTGATTTGTGTGTCTTGTCTTGACAAGAAAAATTTTTCATTTGTAATAAAGGACAATTGTTATTCTATTTATTTCAATGATGTTTATTATGATGGTGCGTATTTAAGCAATGGTTTGTATGTTCTTAACCTAGAAACCGTAATCTATAAGGTTAATACGAATAAGGTTAGAATGAACGATTCTAATGAAACCTTTCTTTGGCATTGTCGATTGGGCCATATAAACGAGACTCGTATATCTAAACTCCATAAAGATGGACTTTTAGACTCATTTGGTTTTGAATCACTTGAGATATATGAGTCATGTTTGTTAGGCAAGATGACGAAGGCTCCTTTCACCAGTAAAGGTGAAAGAGCTTCGGACATGTTAGGTCTTATACATAGTGATGTATGTGGACCGATGTCGACACAAGCTAGATGTGGATTCCAATACTTCAATACATTTAGTGACGATTTCAGTAGGTATGACTATGTGTATCTAATGAGACACAAGTTAGAATCCTTTGAAAAGTTTAAAGAATTCAAGAATGAAGTACAGAATCAACTCGGCAAGAGCATTAAAATGCTTCGATCAGATTGAGGAGGTGAATACTTAGGCCGAGAATTTCTTGATCATCTAAAGGAGTGTGGTATAGTATCACAGCTCACTCCACCGGGTACGCCTCAATGGAATGGTGTATCCGAAAGGTGGAATAGAACCTTGTTAGACATGGTTCGTTCGATGATGAGTCAAGCTGACCTTCCTTCTTCATTTTGGGGACATGCATTATTGAGTGCTGCATTTACACTTAACCGTGTTCCATCTAAATCCGTCGAAAAGACACCATATGAGATATGGACTGGGAGGCGTCCCAATTTGTCTTTCATGAGAATTTGGGGTTGTGAGGCTTACGTGAGACGTTAAGCATCAGATAAACTCGGCCCTAAATCCGACAAGTGCCTCTTTGTAGGACACCCTAAGAAAACTAAAGGGTATTATTTCTACAATCCCACCGAGCACAAAGTGTTTGTTGCTCGGACTGCTATTTTTCTAGAAAGAGAATTTATTTCTAGAAGAATCAGTGGGAGGAAAATAGAACTCGAAGAAGTTCGAGATATTGAGGCTGAGATGGAACAAGGACAGGAACCACAAGATGTTGTGGATGAGAATCCTGTGCCTGTAACACATAGACCGTGTAGGTCGGATAGGATTCGACATGAGCCTGAGAGATATGGATTTCTTATGACCCATATTGGAGACGTGATGCTCTTAGAAGAGGATGAGCCCACTTCCTATCAGCAAGCTATTATGGGTCCGGACTCTCAGAAGTGGCTGGAAGCCATGAATTCAGAAATGGAATCCATGTATCAAAACAAGGTATGGACCTTGGTTGATCCACTTGAAGGGGTAAAACCCATAGGGTGCAAGTGGGTCTTTAAGAAAAAGACCGACATGGATGGTAATGTGATTACCTATAAAGGGCGATTGGTGGCGAAAGGTTTCAAGCAAGTTCATGGTATTGACTATGATGAAACTTTCTCACCAGTTGCCATGGTGAAATCTATCCGGATTCTAATGGCTATAGCGGCATACTATGATTATGGGATATGGCAAATGGATGTCAAAACCGCTTTCCTTAACGGAAATGTTTTAGAGGATGTGTACATGACACAACCTGAAGGTTTCATCGACCCAGAGAATGCCAATATGGTATGCAAGTTGCAGAGATCCATTTATGGATTGAACCAAGCTTCTAGGAGTTGGAATCTTCGTTTTAGTGAAGTCATCAAAGAGTTTGGTTTCATTAAGAACGAAGATGAACCATGTGTTTACAAGAAGGTTAGTGGGAGCATTATTGTTTTCTTATTGTTGTATGTTGACGACATCCTACTCTTTGGGAATGACATTCCGACACTACAGTCTGTAAAGGCTTGGTTAGGGAAGAATTTCTCAATGAAGGACTTAAGATAAGCAGCCTATGTGTTAGGCATAAAAATCTATAGAGATAGATCCAAAAGGCTTCTCGGGCTAAGTTAGAGTACATATATTGACAAGGTACTAAAGAGGTTTAGCATGCAAGATTCCAAGAAAGGATTTTTGCCCTTGTCACATGGCGTAGCTCTCTCAAAGAATCAATGTCCTAGTACGACTAAGGAGAGAGAGCGAATGAGTAAGATTCCTTATGCTTCTGCAATAGGATCTATCATGTATGCCATGCTATGTACTCGACCGAATGTCGCTTATGCTTTGAGTGTCACAAGCAGATATCAAGCTGATCCCGGTGAGAGTCACTGGACAGCGGTTAAGAACATCCTTAAGTACTTGAGAAGGACTAAGGATGCATTCCTGGTTTACGGAAGCGTGGATGAGCTTGTTGTAATGGGTTACACAGACGCTAGCTTCCAAACAAATAGGGATGATTTTAGATCGCAGTCACGTTATGTGTTTTGTCTTGGAGGTGGTGCTGTATGCTGGAAGAATTCAAAGCAAGAGACAGTTGCCGATTCTACAACCGAGGCTGAGTATATTGCTGCCTCAGATACGGCGAAAGAGGCTGTTTAGATCAAGAAGTTCATAACTGAACTTGGGGTAGTTCCGAGCATTGAGCGTCCGATTGAGCTCTATTGTGATAACAATGGGACAATCGCACAGGCTCAGGAACCTAGATACCACCAGAGATCCAAACATATTCTCCGATGCTATCATCTTATTAGAGAGATCATAGATAGAGGCGATGTCAGACTGTGCACAGTTCCATCTGAGAACAATGTAGCAGATCCGTTGACTAAGCCGCTCACACAGCAGAAGCATGATGGTCATGCTGCGTCCATTGGTATTAGATACATGTGTGATTGGCTTTAGTGCAAGTGCGAGATTGTTAGTGTAATATGCCCAAAAGCCAATCAATGGATGTTGATTTGTAATCATGTATACACTTTAAGGTTATTCCAATAAATATCGTTTATGAGATAAACGCTTGCACATATTTATAACACTAGAATATTTATATATTCTTGAATGTCCCTAGTCGATTATTATTATGGATGGGTTGTAATAATAAATTAAGACTAGCGTATATTGAGAACTATATGTGATATGAATTCTACATACGGGTACAAGTTATAGAACTTGTGGACTAGACCGACCCACATAAGAACGCTACATGGAACGTTATATGATTGTCATTAGCGGTTCTTATATGTATTGTCCTTAGACCTGTGATCATCAAGGTTCCCAACATATAAGTCGTATACTTTGATATTACTCTTGGCTATTTCGTAAATGAGTAAACTTAGTGTAATCATTGGGTATATGATAAATGTGTAGTGGGTTTTGTATGATCCAGAAGGGATTCGTCCAACCCATATAACGGGTACATTATTGGTTGGTTTCTTGGTAGAGTTGAACTGTAAATGCACGGCCGTGCTCGGATTATGATATGGTGATATCATTAGTATCCGTTTTACACAGTTAGCTCGAAGATCAAGAACCTGAGATTAAACATATTCATTGACATATTCCATGTCTCGTGTTTAATCTTGATAATAGGACGAAGGGACGATGACATATTTCCGAGGCATATTGAATCAGTACTGATCTTGTCGTTCGGGTAGCAATGATGTGTTGCTAGACGCCGCTCTTTGCTTATAATTGTAAATGAGTTTACAATTATTGCCGGACGTTACAAGTGCCTACAGGGTCACACACTTAGAATCGTTGATTCGAGCAGGTGGTTGGACCAAGGTCGACCAGGTGTGGTTGGACCATGGTTGGACCGTGGTGGAACCGTGGTTGGACCATGGTCGTTTTGGGCTGGTTTGATACAATAATTGTCAGAATTATTGAGCCAAACCTGATTTCTTGTGATGCGTAATCCCATTAGTGCTTAGTGGTAGACAAGATAATGGGTATCTTAATCATGATGGGCCATTATGTTGGCCATTACCCTAAGCACTAATTGAGTGGCATAATTAGATTATGCTTTGGGTTTTTGGCTGATGGCATTCTGGTTTTTGAGAGCCTTGAGAGTGTGTTTCAGAATAGTAAGAACACACACAAACACTCACCCATTTTTGAGAAAGAAAGTAATACCACACAGCTCCCGGAAATCCGTAGCTAGCACCACGGTTCGGGAGTGCTTGGGTTGGAGATCGTGAGACGTTTTCCAGCTGTGATCGACGGTTCATGTGGATACCATAGAGGAGCATGATATCCTTCCGGCTCTAGCATATGTGGATACCGTAAACTGATTCAGTTTATCAGTTGGGTGAAAGACCTCAACTGTTTCAGGTATGTTCGTTTTGTTATTCGGTTTAGCTACCCTTCACTTGGATCCTCCAAGTGTATCCGGTTTTCTCCGCTGCGTATGTTATTGCATTTGATTGTCAATTTGCATGCCCGGATACTTACACTTTCTTGATTACTACTCCCCTCAATCATCTCCTAATTGACTAATTACACATTGATTCCTCATTTTAAGCCAAAATCATACCAAAAACATTCTTGCTTTAAAGGAATGATTTAACTCTTATTTTCCACGAAAATCAGAGCTAGATTTGTCTGCAAGCAAGGTGTTAATGGGCTGTGCAACTCTGAAAAAAAATTCATACCTTACTAAATTGGACCCTTACATTTATTTTCAACCCAAAAATAAATATAATTGGGTTCAATAAATAAACAAGCCCAAATTTAATGAGATAAAATAGATTTTAGCAATTTAATCCTTAACATATCCTGCGATTAAATCGTCTCACTAATCCTAGGCATATAAAAGTCTTAATTACTATAACGTATAAATTCTATTAAAATTAAACCCCATCCATGTTTCAACCCAAGACTAACTCATCAATCTTATGATTCAAACATGTCTGGAGTCTAATCTCAATAGATTCTTCATAGGTCAAATTTGTGTGTTCACAGATGTTCTCACAAAGCCTCTTGCTACAGCTCGACATCAGGCTATTCGAGCCAAACTTAACCTGTGTTCTACTCCTGGCTCAGTTTGCGGGGGAGTGTTAGTGATAATCCTGGATTCTGTCATGATAGGCTTATACATAATAGGATAGGCTTGTTATCTATGTAACTTACTGATATACTTTACAGCTTAACGATGGAACTTATCTCCATGGTTTAGGTGTTTAAGTGTAACACTAATACAATTGCTATAATACCAATACCGAGGGCATCAGTTGATGTACCCGATTCTCAACATCCAATTGTGTGTTTCTCTATGTCCTTTATGATATTCGACTAGCAAGGGACGACCTAAAATAAAGTAGATATTATATTGTTAATTTGTACAGAAATCTATAGTAATAAATGTTTTTGGATTAAATTTGTGTCAGACAAATCCAACCAAAATAAACATATTTTATGTTTGTCAAAAATATACAATTTTACAACATGTGGAAGGAGGATGCTAGAATAAGTAATAGATAAATATCAAACAATTTCAGGTTTAAATTATTTGTGATATTTATGTTTGGTGACGACTTTGGGAATGTAGCGCTCTGATCAATGTGGTCATCCTTATGTTTCGTGATGACTTCGGGCAACTACTTTATTTGAAGACCTGGTCAATACACATCCATTTTCGACTACCAAATTGCGGTTTTTGGTCACTTAATTGATCACTATCTCTTTAGCAAAGTTTGTTTGGACCATTCTTGTTTTTATTTTTTAAATACTAAAAATCGTATGTTGTCTTTGTATTGATGAAGGAACAAATTCAAGGCTAGGCTGAACATAATGAACATTATCATGACTGTGACGCCTGAGGTCGATGAGGGCAGGAAGTGTACGTCCGTGCCGAGTTGAACATAGACAAAAAGCGGCTTTTGGCAGGCTTCCCGACAAAAGGGGACATGGATAAACCAAATTCAAACCAGATTAGGAGAGATTTTGAGACTATTTAGGGACGGGCTACACTGTTGGCAATTTCATAATTATACAGGTGTGAGAATATATAATTAAAAATATTTCTAATGAAGTGATTTCGATGTTGCACAGATATGATACTATATAATTAAGAATAGCTTAAAAGGATTGATGAGTACTAACTATATCAACAAGGTACACCTACATTTTCGGTGCTATTTCTAACATGATAACTGTCACTACGAACCAACATGCAACCTTTTCAACATGCGTTGTCCTCACTCGCAGTTTGAACTTTCAGTTTTTATAGAATGAGCAGTGGAAAGGTAGATGTACCTTGTTAATTTAGTTACTACCCATCAATCCACTTAAACTATTCTCAATTTTACTGTCCCATGCCTTTATAACCTCGAAATCAATTCATTTGAGTTTTCATTTGAATTATTTTTAAAGGTGGCAGAAAAATGCCAGACAATTCTTTAGAAACTCCTGCACCATCGAATCCTCTTATTTTCTTCCTTGCATCACCACGTATAAAAACTATATAGACCAAGTAGGCTAGCATACCATCACAGCTTCCTGCTATTCTCACTACCACTTTTTCTGTCGCAAAAGCCCATATCCGAAATATATTTAAAAAAGGCATAAACGAAGAAACCCAACAAATCTCACCGTGCCAGTGACCCTACCATCACCGTGAGCAGTGACCCCCACCATCACTACCTCTCCTCCACCTCGTTGTCTCTCTCGTCCGTACTACAGCCACTTCCGCCAGGAGTTGAACTTGATGCCACCACTTCTCACCTTGTTGAGGACTATCCCATACTACACAAGTTGTCATCGTACAATCGTCTACCTCCTCGCATCTCCATTGACTCCACGACAAGGGTGAGTCAACTCGGCATCTCACTAGGTTGTTAGTGGGTTTATTTAATATTCAGATTAGTAATGTGATTATATATACATATATGGTTTGGACTTAATTAATTAACATGATTTAGCTAATATTTTTGTTACATAAATGTTAATATAAGGAATTGAATACTAGCTTGTGAAGATAATAATTTATAATTAGGAATAGACTGATTTTGATAAATGTGGGCTAACAGGAGAATATGACTAACAAAGTAATTAGCTTGGATCATCCGAAATAATAGTAAACTAAATATGGTTGATTTAAATAAACGGATTAAGGGATGATTTCTATGCGCAGAGGAGACATCATGCATATCATATTTGTCAGTGCATTATATGTGATCATATTTTGCTACATATAGGTGTGAGGATCCGGGCCAAATCAATCCCTTTGGTCTCTTCACCTTATTGTTTTTCATCCAATAATCAAACAACAGAGTCACCACGTTGATTTTATTTCTTAAAAAAATCTGGAGATAAACATTTAGGCATCACTTCTTATCATAGGCAACAACTTAAGGAACTAATCATAGTGAATCAGAGATTGTTGGATTTGGGGGACTGTAGAACCCAAAAAATAAAAAGGATCTAGGATTACCTCTTGTAGCCCTCCTCTAGCTCCTTGCTTCGTTGGTTTGTTCTCCATACCCACAAGTTTGCCTCCTCTAAGCATCACCATGATCTTCTTCTAATCTCCACTTGCTGGTTGTTTCTTGATGCTTGACTCCACAGGAATTTCGCCAAAGTCACATTACCAAAAGTGTTTAAGGGCTTGGAGAAGTAGAGTTTCTTCAAGCTTTCTAAGCTTATGGGGTGTATGTGTATTCTGAATTTATAAACCCTTTGGAAATAGGTAAGGGTGCTCTATTTATAGAGTTCTGGGAGTATTGAGGTTGTAGACCTCAAAATGGTCGAGATTCTTACAGAAAATCCGGTAAAAAACGCATAGAATCGCATTAAAGGTCGAAAATCTAGGATTTTCCGCGTAACAGGGACGCATGACCACCGCAGCCAGGCGGTCTTGTCAACATGACCGCCGGCTCTGACGGTCTTTCATTGCATGACTGCCAAGCATGAGGGTCATCGCATGACGACAACCCAACCCTATTTACTGTTTACGTGTTCTTGCCTTTTTAGCTCCCGATTCTCACTAATTCCGATCTCACTTGTTCTTTATGCGTAAATTAAAGGATGTCAGACCGGAATATACTCATTTCTTGTTGGTTACTCCTCCATATCACTCCAATTAACATTAAGACATCCTGATCAGCTTAAATTCTACTCTCCTTTACCATAAACTCACACTTCACTCAAAAGATAATTTTGATTATGGTTTTCCACGAAAATCAGAGCCAAAGTTGGTTGCAAGAAATGTGTTCCTATAGTCCAAACTCATGTGGGTATCCATATTCTCTCAAATTAAATTATAAAATACTTTCTTAGCTAAAAAGTAAATCATCTCATTAACCTTGGGTTAAAACAAAAAAAAATCTAAATTAGTAAAATATCGATGGTTTGAATTTGGGTGTTCACAATATGAGTTAAAAACAAAGAAGTGGGACCAAACAATTGTTTCCTAGAGAACTTCAACAACCTAGGTGAGGATGAAGAGACCCATATGTCGTACCGCCTGTGATGAATGGGCTAACGATAATAGTGTATATGTGATAATCGTGTTGCTATGAGACTGTTGATTGTGTAATTTCACATGTTTTGTGTCTCGTGGTTGAACCTTGTAAGGTTGTCTGCGGATAGTTTATATCGATTATTGACTGTGGCATGTGGTACTGCCTGTTATTGGTTTGTGATGTCTGATTTTTAGGATGTCAGAGAAGCGTTGCGTTGTTGTTTGCCGGTTTGAGATCAGTAAAAATGAAAAATAAGATTATTGTGGTTGTGAGAACAGTCAAGGTGATAGGTGGTTGGTTCCGCTGGTAGTATCAAGAGGTTCTTGCTGCATGTGCCTTTCAGCTGTATTGTGATTGTGTATTGATGGGTTGCCCTAATATTTTGGGACGCTAAGTGGGAGGTTTTTACCGAATGTGCTTCTGTGAACACCGCACACCAGCTCTGGTTGGCAGGGATATTGCGTCGTGACCGTGGCTTAAATTTGTTGGCCTAGAATTTGTGATCATTCTTCCTAAATGCATTTAAACTTGCTTAGCTCAAGTTGAGATAACCGATTCGATGGTTATAGGATGGACGAATTAACCACTTCCCAAAGAACAATCATTCCAAATATATTCCCATATACAACTGGTAGAGTCACAACAGTCTCACTAAAAATCCACCGACCTCGACAGGATATACTTGTACAGTATTCGCACTTTTAGCTAAGTTCGTTGTTTTGCTCCATTCATGAGGATAGGCTTGACTTGTGAACTATGTTACTTCTTTGTGGGACATGGGAGGCACGCTCTTTCTCAATTTCCTTTTTTTTTTCTATTCACAACATCAAACCCTTCCTCGGGAAGTAATCATCACAAATCCGGACAAAATCATAGGAATACTTGACACACACTATCCTTGGTGCTCTTTTGATTGTCCGCAGGCAAGGAGTCGCCACCAAAATTTATTAGGAAAAACGCGAGAAAAACCCAAATTTGACAACAGATAAAGCGCAAATACTTCAAGTTGCAATCAAACTTAAAAATATATATATAAATATAGATAAGTATAAATAAAGATATATACATATATATATGTATATACTTATATACATATATTTATATTCATATATACATACATATATATCTACATACATACATATATATATATATGTATATATATATATATATATATATATATATATATATATATATATATATATATATATCCGAAGTGCAAAGTGAACATGTTATAATGAGATGCAGTGCGAAAAAGTAAAACATTTGAGCTTGCGCCTCACTCACTAAGACTACCTACGTAACCCTTCTCAGTAGGTTCAAAGCTCTCATAGTTCATCTAAATGGGGATCCCCAAGGCTAACCTAGGTCTTATACTAGGATTGCCTCAATCCTTCCTTAAACAAACTTTTATGTCCCGCGCTATGGTAGTGGGCTTAGTTTCTCAAAGCACTGTACTAAGTGCAAGCAATCATACTTCTCAAATAGTGTCTTAGTACAAATGCATTATACAAAATACATTTGGGCATTAATAGAGGTTTTTAATACAAACTTAAGTAATTTCCATGAAAAGATTGAATTTTATGCATAAAACTAATATATGCAATTTTCAAAGTCTGTAAGTGAGCAAGTTTTGGAAACATGCAATATTTCAGTTAAAAATTGTTTTCTAAGTTCATGTGTCTAAACTTAGACAAATTCTTGACGAGGGACATTCTATGGGCACGAATGTCGATAACTAAAAGGGTGATTGGTGTCGAAAAATTTATTTTAATTCTTTCACATTAATTAATTAAAAAAAAAAATAGCAAAAGCATTTTGTGTTTGGGAAACAAAGCTTTAGTGATTTTTCTTTGAAAAACACGCAATTTGGAGAAATCGGTTGTTAATGCATCAAAATTCATTTCGTGAAAAGGTGGGTGGATTTGGAGAAAGAGTGCATCTATAGAGATGTTCATAACCAAATGGATTTTGCAACAGGCATCACGAAGATACTAATTATCATCATTGAAATTAGGGATGTGCAAAATATTCGAGTCGACCGTTCTAGGCCGATACCGATACAAAACCTACGGTATCGGCTCGAAATATATGGCATTTCAGTGTCTTATACAATCCTCATATCATGCAGTTTGGGTGTGTGAAAATAATCGGTTGGATAGTGATCATACCGTTGGTTTTCGGTAAGGGCGGAACCGACAAGTCTCAAATCCAACCCAAATATAAAAGTTCATTTTTTTTGCCCACACGAACAAAAGAAAATTCACAATATTCTAACGCCCTAGCCTTCAACTTAATAACAGTTATTATTGCCCTGACATCTTAAGAACACGCCTGCTTACCAATGAGCATATTATATATTCCTAGTGAATTAGTCTCTATAATGGCTTTGGAGAAGCCTCTAGCTAGACCAAGAAGTACCGACTCTTTGATGGCCACAGCCTCTGCCAACATTTCAACATCGATGTTTTGAGTAACTTGAACTCCAAACTATTTGGCAGTAGCTCAAGAACATCGATGTTCAACTCTTAAACATCAATGTTTTGAAAATTCTGAAAGTTCACAATTTTGGCAGTAGCATTTTAACATCGATGTTGGACTGAGTCATTCGTTGAGAAATTCTTCCCTAACCAAGCCTTTACAGACTGTAGTGTCGGAATGTCATTCCCAATGAGTAGGATGTCGTCAACATACAACAACATGAAAACAATAATGCTCCCACTAACCTTCTTGTAAACACATGGTTCATCTTCGTTCTTAATGAAACCAAACTCTTTGATCACTTCATTAAAACGAAGATTCCAACTCCTAAAAGCTTGCTTCAATCCATAAATGGATCTCTGCAACTTGCATACCATATTGGCATTCTCTGGATCGACAAAACCTTTAGGTTGTGTCATGTACACATCCTCTAAAAGATTTCCGTTAAGGAAAGCAGTTTTGACATCCATTTGTCATATCTCATAATCATAGTATGCCGCTATAGCCATTAGAATCCGGATGGATTTAACCATGGCAACTGGTGAGAAAGTTTCATCATAGTCAATACCATGAACTTGCTTGAAACCTTTCGCCACCAATCGCCCTTTATAGGTAATCACATTACCATCCATGTCGGTCTTTTTCTTAAAGACCCACTTGCACCCTATGGGTTTTACCCCTTCAGGTGGATCAACCAAGGTCCATACCTTGTTTTGATACATGGATTTCATTTCCGAATTCATGGCTTCCAGCCACTTCTTAGAGTCCGGACCCGTAATAGCCTGCTGATAGGAAGTGGGCTCATCCTCTTCTATGAGCATCACGTCTCCAGTATGAGTCATAAGAAATCCATATCTCTCAGGCTCATGCCGAATCCTATCCGACCTATGCGGTCTATGTGTTACAGGCACAGGATTCTCATACACAACATCTTGTGGTTCCTGTCCTTGTTCCATCTCAGCCTCAATATCTCGAACTTCTTCGAGTTCTATTTTCCTCCCACTGATTCTTCTAGAAATAAATTCTCTTTCTAGAAAAATAGCAGTCCGAGCAACAAACACTTTGTGCTCGGTGGGATTGTAGAAATAAGACCCTTTAGTTTCTTTAGGGTATCCTACAAAGAGGCACTTGTCGAATTTAGGGCTGAGTTTGTCTGATGCTTCACGTCTCACGTAAGCCTCACAACCCCAAATTCTCATAAAAGACAAATTGGGACGCCTCCCGTCTTTTCGACGAATTTAGATGGAACACGGTTAAGTGTAAATGTAACACTCAATAATGCATGTCCCAAAAATGAAGAAGGAAGGTCAGCTTGACTCATCATCGAACGAACATGTCTAACAAGGTTCTATTCCTCCTTTCGGATACACCATTCCATTGAGGTGTACACGGTGGAGTGAGCTTTGATACTATACCACACTCCTTTAGATGATCAAGAAATTCTCGGCCTAAGTATTCACCTCCTCGATCTGATCGAAGCATTTTAACACTCTTGCCGAGTTGATTCTGTACTTCATTCTTGAATTCTTTGAACTTTTCAAAGGATTCTGACTTGTGTCTCATTAGATAAACATAGCCATACCTACTGAAATCGTCAGTAAATGTAATGAAGTATTGGAATCCACCTCTAGCTTGTGTCGACATCGGTCCACATACATCACTATGTATAAGACTTAACAAGTCCGAAGCTCTTTCACCTTTACCGGTAAAAGGAGCCTTCGTCATCTTGCCTAACAAACATGACTCACATGTCTCAAATGATTCAAAATCAAATGAGTCTAAAAGTCCATCTTTATGGAGTTTAGATATACGAGTCTCGTTTATGTGGCCCAATCGACAATGCCAAAGATAGGTTTCATTAGAATCGTTCATTCTAACCTTCTTCGTACTAACGTTATAGATTGAGGTTTCTAGGTTAAGAACATACGAACCATTGCTTAAATACGCACCACCGTAATAAACATTATTGAAATAAATAGAACAACATTTGTCCTTTATTACAAAAGAAAAACCTTTCTTGTCAAGACAAGACACAGAAATCAAATTCCTACTTATGGTCGGTACATAATAACAATCGTCTAGTTCTAAAACCAAACCACTCGGTAAGGTAAGATAGTAAGTTCCTACGGCTAATGCAGCAACTCTTGCTCCATTTCCCACGTGCAGGTCTATCTCACCCTTTGCCAATCTCCTACTCTTTCCAAATTCTTGCACATTTACACAAATGTGAGAACCACATCCGGTATCTAATACCCATGATGCAGAGATAGAGATATTAGCTTCTATAACAAAAATACCTGAAGTGGAAGTCTTACTTCCCTTCTGTTTCTTCACCTCTTCAAGGTAAACAGGGCAGTTTTGTTTCCAATGGCCAGGTTTGTTGCAATGGAAACATTGTCCTTCCTTTGCAGTACCACCTTTGGGTTTCAGCACATGGGAACAAGAAGATGCACATGCACCAAACTTTTTTGCACATTTCTTCTTCTTGTAAAACTTGGCTTTACCCTTTCCTTTGACTTTTCCAACCATCAAAATGTTGTTGGATTTGTTTGCCTTCATTTGTTGCTCAACTGTTCCTAACATGTTATGCAACTCAGACAAAGATTTGTCAAGATGATTCATATTGAAATTCATGACAAATTGGCTGTAACTATTCGGCAACGATTGCAGAACAAGAACAACAGCCAACTCCTTTTGCAAAGGAAAACCTAGACCCTCAAGGCTCTCAATGTATCCAATCATTTTGAGCACATGAGGTCTCACCGGTGATGACTCATCCATCTTGCATTGGAACAATGCCTTAGAGGTCTCATACCTCTCATGCCTTGCTTGCTCTTCAAAAAGCATTTTCAGATGTTCGATCATATCGAACGCACCCAAGGTCTCATGTTGCTTCTGAAGCTCAGAGTTCATGTTAACAAGCATAAGGCATGCAACATCCAATGCATCATCAACATGCTTCTTGTAAGCATCTCTTTCCGCCCTAGAAGCATTAGGCGCCGGTTCATTTGGAACTTGCCCTTCAAGGACATACAACTTCTTTTCTTGTTTGAGGACTATCCTCATGTTGCGATACCATTTTAGGAAGTTATTCCCATTCAACTTTTCCTTCTCAAGGACAGATCGCAGTGACATTGTGCTAGGGTTTTGTGCCTTGGAAATTCTACAACAATGATCAACTCACACAAATAAGAGTCATGCATACAAAATCATTTACCAAAGAATTCTATTAAATGATGCTCCTACTATATAAATGAAGACAATCATATAAGTAGGCCAAGATCCATATTTCACTACTAGATAAGTCAGCTTTGGCTGATCGCTTATTTCATAGTTATTTAGGTAGACAACTCTTGTCAATTACTTCTTATGTAACTCTTGGATAGTTGAGTGAACAACACTTGTTCTTGTCTGTCTCATAGACTTAGCTCAACTCCTTGCCTCTAAGTCCTTAATCCTATCAAGATGACCTAGTTAAGTTCAACACCATAATAAGAAGTTCTGATATTACAATTATCGCGTCGCACCTTGCTAGGATAAACATTGGCACCTTGCTTTGGCAAAACCTACCAAGTGTTGATCTAAGCAATGATGAGTGCTTATCATGGAAGGCAACTAAGAACTTAATATTTTCATCAACATATTATTCCAATACATTACATGCATGTTCTTGATGAATCATATATTGATGTTTGTAAATTTGGAAACCAAAATTACAAATGAACATCGATGTTTAAACTTAAACATCGATGTTTTGAGAATCTGATTCTCCCAACTATTTGGCCGAGGCTCAAGAACATCGATGTTCAACATTTCAACATCGATGTTTTGAGTAACTTGAACTCCAAACTATTTGGCAGTAGCTCAAGAACATCGATGTTCAACTCTTAAACATCGATGTTTTGAGAATTCTGAAAGTTCATAATTTTGGCAGTAGCATTTTAACATCGATGTTGGACTGAAACATCGATGTTTGAACTTCTGAAACTCAAGAACATCGATGTTGGAACCTTGAACATCGATGTTATGTGAGTTCTGGAACTTGAAAACAATTTGGCCGAGCTCAAACAACATCGATGTTTAACTCTTAACATCGATGTTTTTTGAGAGTTCTGCATGAGAACATCAATGTTTGTCATACAACATCGATGTTTTGAAGGTTCGGCCAAGGCAAAACTTCATACTAACATCGATGTTTGTCTCACCAACATCGATGTTATGGCTTAGCTGTACTAGAACGACAATCGTTCTATACACAAACCGACACTCGATTTCTCTTAGTCGAACTCTTCGACTTACTGCCATGAATATCTTGATTGATATCTCATACCAATCAAGTGCTTGTTGTCAAAACCTTTTTAACAAAAACACAACATCAACATGTTCAATAACTCATTTAGCACATCACATATAGAAAATGAATTCAGCATATCACATATACTGACATGTTCATATTATATCACATATAACATATGAACACATAATTCGGTTTAGACCTTCACAAGAAGCTCCGCTACCACTATAAGTATTCGGGCATGCAAATTGACAATCAAATGCAATAACATACGCAGCGGAAAAACCGGATACATATGGAGGATCCAATTGAAGGGTAACTAAACCGAATAACAAAAACGAACATACCTGAAACGGTTGAGGTCTTTCACCCAACTGATGAACTGGATCAGCTAGAGCTGGAAGGATATCCTGCTCCTCTACGGTATCCACACGAATCCTCGATGACTAGCCGGAAACCGTCTCAAGATCTCAAACCCGAGCTCTCCCGAATAGCAGTGCTAGCTGCGGATTTCCGGGAGTTGTGTGGTGTTTTGTGTTCTTCTTTCTTTCTCAAAGAATGAAGGGGTGAGTGTGTGTTCTTGATGCTCTGAAAAATCAGAATGCAAGGTGTAGACTAATCTGATTACTCACTCCAATAAATGCATAGATTATTAGAGACAAGAATGGCCAACATAATAGTCGATCCAACATGATTAAGATTCCACCACTATCTAGTCTAATCATGTCTCCACTAAGCACTAATGGGATTACACATCACATGCCATCAGGTTTGGATCAATAATTCTGACAATCAGTGAATCAAACCAGCCCAAAACGACCCTGATCCAACCATGGTCCAACCATGATCCAACCACGGTTCAACCACCTGCTCGAATCAACGATTCTAAGTGTGTGACCCTGTAGGCACTTGTAACGTCCGACAATAATTGTGAACTCTTTTACAATTATAAGCAAAGAGCGGCGTCTAGCAACACATCATTGCTACCCGAACGACAAGAACAGTACTGATTCATTATGCCTCGGAAACATGTCATCGTCCCTTCGTCCCATTATCAAGATTAAACACGAGACATGGAATATGTCAATCTCGCATATGTTTTTTCTCGGTTTCCTGATCCTCGAGCTAACTGTGTAAAACGGATACTAATGATATCACCATATCATAATCCGAGCACAACCGTGCATTTACAGTTCAACTCTATCAAGAAACCAACCAATAATATACCCGTTATATGGGTTGGACGAATCCCCTCTGGATCATACAAAACCCACTACACATTTATCATATACACAATGATTACACTAAGTCTACTCATTTACGAAATAGCCAAGAGTAATATCAAAGTATACGACTCACATGTTGGGAACCTTGATGATCACAAGTCCAAGGACAATACATATAAGAACCGCTAATGACAATCATATAACGTTCCATGTAGCGTTCTTATGTGGGTCGGTCCAGTCCACAAGTTCTCTAACTTGTACCCGTATGTAGAATTCATATCACATATAATTCTCAACATACGCTAGTCTTAATTTATTATTACAACCCATCCATAATAATAATCGACTAGGGACATTTAAGAATATATAAATATTCTAGGGTTATAAATATGTGCAAGCGTTTTTCTCATAAACGATATTTATTGGAATAACCGTAATGTGTATACATGAATACAAATAAACATCCATTGATTGGCTTTTGGGCATATTACACTAACAGCAAACAACCCGCTTGATGGCTCTATCCATAAGTTGACCCATATTGTTCCTACAATAGATTCCCAGCCCCACTATGCCTGCACCATTCCCAAGTGCCGCATCACAGTTTATCTTGATTATTCCTATTGGGGGCTTCTTCCAAGATATGAACTCCTCATTGATCGAACTCCCCCTGCCCTCACTACTACCATGATTACGGGTGTAAGGCGTAGTGGGTGGGACAATCTCTGACCTGCAGTAATTTATAACACCAATTGTACGAGATGGATCAATATTTCTCTATTGGAACATAAAATTGTTTCTGCTTTTCCAAATCTGCCATAGAGTAATGGCATCCGGTCTCCTTAGCTCTAGTCTTTCCTCTTTCGTTCTGTCAGCACCCAAGTCACTCAACCATGTACAAATCCCGGGGAATGTCTCCTCAGTCGATCTCAAATTCAGGGTAGTTCCGAACCACATGGCTTGCGCGTGGTCGCAAAGAAATAAAGCATGGGTGATGTCCTTAAGCTCTTTCCACATATATTGCATAGAGGAACCCGATTAATCTCGTCTCTCTATTTTTCTCCCTCTCTCTCACTTTCTTCCAAAATTTCTTGTCTCTCTCATCTCTTTCCTAGAAAGCCACGTCTTGCCACAACTAACCAACCATAGTTGGTGTCGCAGTCGCCTATAACCAACCACCCACACACATTGTCTCTTATGTGATTGCTCAGGCCATCGTTTGCAGCGACGGTGGCATGATGCTGCTTGCTTCGCGACGGTGACTCCTTTTCCCCAATGCCCACCCTTGTCCAGTGAAGGAGAGATAGGTGGATCTGAGTTTTGAGATGAGGAGAGAAATCATGCAATGGGGTTTTGGTTGCATTTAGGGTCTGATTTGATAGGTAAGGATCTCAAGGTGGCCAAACTCGATGCCCAATTTAATCCTCAATTCCTCCATTGATTCAGACCCAAATACCTCAATTCCCCAATTGAAACCTTAATACCAAATTTCCAATATTTTTCTACCAGAGTTGATAAGTATATGTAAGTATATGTATCTTCTTTTATTATAATTACTTGTAATCTATGTCTTTAATCATTATTGGATTTCAAAATATTGATTGATGCAATTGCAAATTTGTTCTATGTTCTGTGTTTATTGTTTTTATTGTGGGATGTAAGGTGTTTTAAAGATTTTGGTTAACGCTGATGCTGACCGAACCGACGCGGTATCAATTGGTATCATGCCGATCGGCACTAGAGGAAATACGGCACGGCATCGGTCGGAAAATTAGCCTTTCAAAAAAGTCAGTATATGACTATATCGACACGGCATATACCGTACCAATATTTTGCTCATCCCTAATTGAAATCATCAATGAAATGCACTTAGAAAGCATTTTGATAAAAAAATTCAGAATTTTTCGTTTCAAAGTTGGTTTAGGGCCTATCCTAGTAGACACACCCATTTCATCCTTAGGGACTCCCTAACACGCAAAGGTAACAAACAAGCAAAGAAGCAAACAAATATGCAAACAAACACAATATTTATAATGCATTGGATGCAACACAAGCAATCAACACAAGTTCATAAAAGTAACTGGGTTTCAATACGTACCATTAGCAAGTACCAAAACTATTTTAGTACTGTCACGGGTCAAAACGGGACATCGACGCTTGTTCCCAAGGTTATTCCGGCATTAGGACTGCATAGAATACGAAAATGCGAGATAATGATCCGACATTATGATGGCATAGTACGACAGAATACAAGAGATTAATCCGGCATTAAGATGGCATAGTATTGACGATTAGCCAAAACAACGTTACGATGGAATTCTGTAATCAAATCTTAGATGAAGAGAGAGATAGGAGTACTAACTCATAGAGTGATGCTTAGGAAGATGACGAATTTGCGCCCGACTTTCGATAATAGAAAGGGGACAACGGAGGTAGAAGAGGGAAAAATTCAAATCCTTTATTACTCAACTTAAAGCGGGACTAGAAGGGAGATAGTAAAGTGCAAAGACATGCACTAGATAGCGCGCTCTCGGGGTCAAGAAAATGTTAGTAATATGCCCAAAAGCCAATCAATGGATGATTGTAGTCATGTATATACATTAAGGTTATTCCAATAAATATGATTATGAGATAATCGCTTGCACATATTTATAACCCTAGAATACTTTGTATTCTTAAAATGTCCCTAGTCGACTATTATTATGGATGGGTTGTAATAATAAATTAAGACTAGCGTTTGTTGAGAATTATATGAGATATTAATTCTACATACGGGTACAAGTTAGACAACATGTGGACTGGGCCGACCGACATAAGAACGCTACATGGAACGTTATATGATTGTCATTAGCGGTTCTTATATGTATTGTCCTTAGACCTGTGATCTTCAAGGTTCCCAACATATGAGTCGTATACTTTGATATTACTCTTGGCTATTTCGTAAATGAGTAGACTTAGTGTACTTATTGGGTATATGATAAATGTGTAGTGGGTTTTGTATGATCCAGAGGGGATTCGTCCAACCCATATAACGAGTATATTATCGGATGGTTTCTTGATAGAGTTGAACTGTAAATGCACGGCCGTGCCCGGATTATGATATGGCGATATCATTATCATTCGCTTTACACAGTTAGCTCGAGGATCAAGAAACTGAGATTAAACATATGCGAGAATGACAAATTCCATGTCTCGTGTTTAATCTTGATAATGGGACGAAGGGACGATGACATGTTTCCGAGGCATATTGAATCAGTACTGGTCTTGTCGTTCGGGTAGCAATGATGTGTTGCTAGACGCCCCTCTTTGCTTATAATTGTAAAAGAGTTCATAATTATTGTCAGACGTTACAAGTGCCTACAGGGTCACACACTTAGAATCGTTGATTCGAGCAGGTGGTTGAACAGTGGTTGGACCATGGTTCAACCAGGTGTGGTTGGACCCTGGTTGGACCAGTGTCGTTTTGGGCTGGTTTGATTCAATAATTGTCAGAATTATTGAGCCAAACCTGATTGCTTGTGATGTGTAATCCCATTAGTGCTTAGTGGTAGACAATTTAATGGGTATCTTAATCATGATGGGCCATTATGTTGGCCATTACGATAAGCACTAATTGAGTGGCATAATTAGATTATGCTTTGGGTTTTTGGCTGATTGCATTCTGGTTTTCGTGAGTCTTAAGAGTGTTTTTTCAGACCAGCAAGAACACACACAAACACTTCCTTTCTTTGAGAAAGAAAGAAGAACAAAAACACACCACTAAGCTCCCGGATTTCCGCAGCTAGCACCGCGTTTCGGGAGAGCTCGAGTTGGTCATGGTGTGACGATTTCCGGCTTGACATCACGGTTCGTGTGGATACCATAGAGGGGCAGGATACCCTTCCGGCTCTAGCTGATTCGGTTCTTCAGTTAGGTGAAAGATCCTAACCGTTTCAGGTATATTTGTTTCTGTTGTTCGGTTTAGTTGCTTCACTTGGATCCTTCATGTGTTTTTGGGTTTCCGCTGAGCATTTGTTGCATTTAGATTGTCTATTTTGCATGACCGGAAACTTACAGTGGTAGCGGAGCCTCTTATGAAGCTCTAGACCGAATTTATGTGCATATGTTGATATGTTCGTGCAAATATATATGATGTGTTATATGTGATGTAGCATGATCATTATATGTTGAGTTCATTATATATATGTTGATGTTAGTTTGTGTCAAAAGTGTTTTGACAACAAGAACTTGATTGGTATGTGTTATCAATCAAGGAGTAATTGGTAGTAAGTCGAAGGGGTTCGACAAAAAAAAAATCGATCGTCGGTTTTCAGAAGGAACGATGGTCGTTCTAGTGCTGCAGGGCTAGGACATCGATGTTCATAAGATGGACATCGATGTCCACATGAGGATTTGCCTTGGCCGAGCCTGTTCTATGAAAGGTTGGCCTTGGCAAATTCACATGAACATCGATGTTCATGATTGAACATCGATGTCCAAGAGCCTTGTGAGATTGGTTTGAGATTCCAGAGACCAAATAACATCGATGTTCACTTTATAACATCGATGTCCTTGTGTTCTAGAGTCTCAAACATCAATGTTTAAAACTACTGCCAAGTTTTTGGACCTTTGGAACTTTCCAACATCGATGTCCAAGAGTTGAACATCGATGTTCTTGAGTTCCAGAGGCCAATGGACCTTCGGAACTTTCCAACATCGATGTCCAAGAGTTGAACATCGATTTTCTTGAGCTCCAGAGGCCAATTAACCTTTGGAACTTTCCAACATCGATGTCCAAGAGCTGAACATCGATGTTCTTGAGCTCTGCCAAATAGTTTGGACTTCCAGAGCCTCAAGGACATCGATGTTGATGACAGGACATCGATGTCCTTGGGTTCCAGAAGCCAAATAACATCGATGTTCATTACAGGACATCGATGTCCTGGAGTACCCGAGGCCAATGGACATCGATGTTCAGCAATGGACATTGATGTCCTTGAGCATTACCAAGGTGTTGGGGAGAATCAGATTCTCAAAGACATCGATGTTTACTTATGGGCATCGACATTTACATGTATCTTTGGTTTCCAAATTTACATAACATCAATATATGATTTGTTGATTATATGCATGTGATGTATGAACATATGTTGACGTAAATATTAAGTTCTTAGTTGCCTTCCTTGATAAGCACTCATCATTTCTTAGATCAACACTTGGTAGGTTTTGCCAAAGCAAGGTGCCAATGTTTATCCTAGCAAGGTGCGACTGGATAATTGTAATATATGAACTGCTTATTGTGGGTTTGGACTTAACTAGGTCATCTTAATAGGATTAAGGACTTAGAGGCAAGGAGTTGAGCAATGTCTATAAGATAGACAAGAACAAGTGTTGTTCACTCAACTATCCAAGAGTTACATGAGAAGTCATTGACAAGAGTTGTCTACCTAAATAGCTATGATGTAGGTGATCAGCCAAAGCTGACTTATATTGTAGTGAAATATGGATCTTGGCCTACCCATGATTATTTTGTTTTCATAGTAGGAGCATCATTTAATAGAATTCCTTGTTAAATGATTTATGTATACATGACTCTTATTTGTGTGAGTTGATCTTTGTTGTAGAGCTACCATGGCACAAAATACAGGTACACTATCATTGCGATCGGTCCTTGAGAAGGAAAAGCTGAATAGGAATAATTTCCTAAAGTGGTATCGCAATTTGAGAATTGTCCTCAAACAAGAAAAGAAGCTGTATGTCCTTGAAGGGCCTGTTCCGATTGAACCGGCGCCTAATGCTCCTTGGGCAGAAATGGATGCTTACAAGAAGCATCTTGATGATGCATTAGATGTCACATGTCTTATGCTAATAGCCATGGAATTTGGGCTTCAGAAGCAACATGAGAACATGGGGGTGTTCGATATGATCGTACACCTAAAGATGCTCTTTGATGAGCAAGCAAGGCATGAGAGGTATGAGACCTCTAAGGCATTGTTCCAATGTAGCAGAGCCATCTCGGATAAATTCGGGGTCCGGAGCGAGAATAAAAATAGGGACCCCTTATTCTAAGATAAAGAACACAGATCTGGGTTTGTTATGAGTGAAACGACTCAAGCCCATCACTGTAAAACATGCAGAGCTTAAATATGGAGGTTATATTTGACGTGAGGGGTTTGATATCTTCTTCTCCATCATCTGAAAGTGCAAGGAATATAAAATGGTGAGTAATAAATTTGGGAAAACAAAAAAGGAAGAAAGAGATAGATATATTATGTCTCCATCTTCGTAAATAAATTTTGGAAAACAAAAAAGGAAGAAAAAAATAGACTTTATTTGCAGGAATAAATATAGCCTTGTATAGGAAATATAAAAAACAACTAAATTTTTTAATTAAAACATCAGCATGTGACGTGGGGCCCTATGAAAAAGGGGCCTTAAGCTTGTGCTCACTTAACTCCCCCTATTAGACGGCTCTGCAATGCAGGATGGTAGAGTCATCACTCGTGAGACCTCATGTGCTCAAAATGAATGGTTACATTGAGAGCCTTGAGGGTCTTGGTTTTCCTTTGCAAAAGTAGTTGGCGGTTGATCTAGTCCTGTAATCGTTGTCGGACAGTTACAGCCAATTTTTCATGAACTTCAATATGAATCATCTTGACAAATCGTTGTCTGAGTTGCTTAATATGTTTGGAAGAGCTGAGCAACAAATGAGGGCAAACAAATCCAACATTTTGATGATTGGAAAAGGCAAAGGAAAGGGTAAAGCAAAGTTCAACAAGAAGAAGAAATGTGCCAAAAAGTTTGTTGCATGTGCATCTTCTTGTGATCATGTGTTGAAACCTTAGGGTGGTATTGCAAAGGAAGGACATTGTTTCCATTACAGTAAACCGGGCCCTTGGAAGCGCAACTGCCCTGTTTACCTTGAAGAGGTGAAGAAGCGCAAGGGAAGTAAGACTTCCACTTCAGGTATCTTCGTTACAGAAGCTAATATCTCTATCGCTGCATCATGGGTATTAGATACCGGATGTGGTTCTCACATTTGTGTAAATGTGCAGGAACTGAGAAAGAGTAGGAGATTGGCAAAGGGTGAGATAGACCTGCACGTGGGAAATGGAGCAAGAGTTGCTGCATTAGCCGTAGGAATTTACTATCTTACCTTACCGAGTGGTTTGGTTTTAGAACTGGACAATTGTTATTATGTACCGACCATAAGCAGGAATTTGATTTCTGTGTCTTGTCTTGACAGGAAAGGTTTTTCATTTGTAATAAAGGACAATTGTTGTTCTATTTATTTCAATGATGTTTATTATGGTGGTGCGTATTTAAGCAATGGTTTGTATGTTCTTAACCTAGAAACCGCAATCTACAACGTTAATACGAAGAAGGTTAGAATGACCGATTCTAATGAAACCTATTTTTGGCATTGTCGATTGGGCCATATAAACGAGACTCGTATATCTAAACTCCATAAAGATGGACTTTTAGATGCATTTGATTTTGAATCATTTGAGACATGTGAGTCATGTTTGTTAGGCAAGATGACGAAGGTTCCTTTTACCGGTAAAGGTGAAAGAGCTTCGGACTTGTTGGATCTGATACATAGTGATGTGTGTGGACCGATGTTGACACAAGCTAGAGGTGGATTTCAATACTTCAACACATTTACTGACGATTTCAGTAGGTATGGCTATGTGTATCTATTGAGACACAAGTTAGAATCCTTTGAAAAGTTCAAAGAATTCAAGAATGAAGTACAGAATCAACTCGGCAAGAGCATTAAAATGCTTCGATCAGATCGATGAGGTGAATACTTAGGCCGAGAATTTCTTGATCATCTAAAGGAGTGTGGTATAGTATCACAGCTCACTCCACCGGGTACACCTCAATGGAATGGTGTATCTGAAAGGAGGAATAGAACCTTGTTAGACATGGTTCGTTCGATGATGAGTCAAGCTGACCTTCCTTCTTCATTTTGGGGACATGCATTATTGAGTGCTGCATTTACACTTAACCGTGTTCCATCTAAATCCGTCGAAAAGACACCATATGAGATATGGACTGGGAGGTGTCCCAATTTGTCTTTTATGATTATTTGATGTTGTGAGGCTTACGTGAGACGTGAAGCATCAGATAAACTCGGCCCTAAATCCGACAAGTGTCTCTTTGTAGGATACCCTAAGGAAACTAAAGGGTATTACTTCTATAATCCCACCGACCACAAAGTGTTTGTTGCTTGGACTGCTATTTTTCTAGAAAGAGAATTTATTTCTAGAAGAATCAGTGGGAGGAAAATAGAACTCGAAGAAGTTCTAGATCTAGAGGCTGAGATGGAACAAGGACAGGAACCACAAAATGTTGTGGATGAGAATCCTGTACCTATAACACATGGACCGCGTAGGTCGGATAGGATTCGGTATGAGCCTGAGAGATATGGATTTTTTATGACTCATACTGGAGATGTGATGCTCATAGATGAGGATGAGCCCACTTCCTATTAGCAGGCCATTACGGGTCCGGACTCCAAGAAATGGCTAGAAGCCATGAATTCGGAAATGGAATCCATGTATGAAAACAAGGTATGGACCTTGGTTGATCCACCCGAAGGGGTAAAACCCATAGGGTGCAAATGGGTCTTTAATAAAAAGACTGACATGGATGGTAATGTGATTACGTATAAAGGGCGATTGGTTGCGAAAGGTTTCAAACAAGTTCATGGTATAGACTATGATGAAACTTTTTCACCAGTTGCCATGGTTAAATCCATCCGGATTCTGTTGGCAATAACGGTATACCATGATTATGAGATATGGCCAATGGATGTCAAAACTACTTTCCTAAATGGAAATTTTTTAGAGGATGTGTACATGACACAACCTGAAGGTTTTGTGGATCCAGAGAATACTAATATGGTATGCAAGTTGCAAAGATCGATCTATGGGTTGAAGCAAGCTTCTAGGAGTTGGAACCTTCGTTTTAATGAAGTAATCAAAGAGTTTGGTTTCATTAAGAATGAAGATGAACCATGTGTTTACAAGAAGGTTAGTGGGAGCACTGTTGTTTTCTTGTTGTTCTATGTTGACGACATTATACTCATTGGGAATGATATTCCGACGCTACAGTCTGTAAAGACTTGGTTAGGGAAGAATTTCTCGATGAAGGACTTAGGAGAAGCTGCCTATGTGTTAGGTATAAAGATCTATAAAGATAGATCCAGAAGGCTTCTCGGGCTAAGTTAGAGTACGTATATTGAGAAGGTGCTAAAGAGGTTTAGCATGCAAAATTCCAAGAAAGGATTCTTGCCCTTGTCACATGGCATAGCTCCCTCAAAGAAACAATGTCCTAGTACGACTAAGGAGAGAGAGCGGATGAGTAAGATCCCTTATGCTTCGGCAATAGGATCTATCATGTATGCCATGCTATGTACTCGACCGGATGTCGCTTATGCTTTGAGTGTCACAAGCAGATACCAAGCTGATCCCGGTGAGAATCACTGGACAGCAGTTAAGAACTTCCTTAAGTACTTGAGAAGGACTAAGGATGCATTCCTTGTGTATGGAAGCGTTGATGAGCTTATTGTAAAGGGTAACATAGATGCTAGCTTCCAAACAGACAGGGATGACTTCAGATCGCGATCAGGTTATGTGTTTTGTCTTGGAGGTGGTGCTGTATGCTAGAAGAGTACTAAGCAAGAGATAGTTGCAGACTCTACAACCGAGGCTGAGTACATTGCTGCCTCAGATGCGGCGAAAGAGGCTGTTTGGAATAAAAAGTTCGTAACTGAACTTGGGGTGGTTCCTAGTGTTGAGAGTCCGATTGAGCTCTATTGTGACAATAATGGGACAATCGCACAGGCTCAAGAGCCCAGATACCATCAGAGATCCAAACATATACTCCGACGCTATCATCTTATTGAAGAGATCATAGATAGAGGCGAAGTCAGGCTATGCAGAGTTCCTTCTGAGAACAATGTAGCAGTTTCCTTGACAAAGCCACTCACGCAGCAGAAGCATGATGGTCATTGTGCATCCATTGGTAATAGATACATGGTTGATTGGCTTTAGTGCAAGTGGGAGATTGTTAGCAATATGCCCAAAAGCCAATCAATGGATGATTGTAGTCATGTATATACATTAAGGTTATTCCAATAAATATGATTATGAGATAATCGCTTGCACATATTTATAACCCTAGTATACTTTGTATTCTTAAAATGTCCCTAGTCGATTATTATTATGGATGGGTTGTAATAATAAATTAAGACTAGCGTATTTTGAGAATTATATGAGATATTAATTCTACATACGGGTACAAGTTAGAGAACTTACGGACTGGACCGACCCACATAAGAACGCTACATGGAACGTTATATGATTGTCATTAGCGGTTCTTATATGTATTGTCCTTAGACCTGTGATGATCAAGGTTCCCAACATATGAGTCGTATACTTTGATATTACTCTTGGCTATTTCGTAAATGAGTAGACTTAGTGTAATTATTGGGTATATGATAAATGTGTAGTGGTTTTTTATGATCAAGAGGGGATTCGTCCAACCCATATAACGAGTATATTATCGGATGGTTTCTTGATAGAGTTGAACTGTAAATGCACGGCCGTGCTCGGATTATGATATGACGACATCATTATTATCCGCTTTACACAGCTAGCTCGAGGATCAAGAAACCAAGATTAAACATATGCGAGATTGACATATTCCATGTCTCGTGTTTAATCTTAATAATGGGACGAAGGGACGATGACATGTTTCCGAGGCATATTGAATCAGTACTGATCTTGTCGTTCGGGTAGCAATGATGTGTTGCTAGACGCCACTCTTTGCTTATAATTGTAAATGAATTTACAATTATTTCCGGACGTTACAAGTGCCTACAAGGTCACACACTTAGAATCGTTGATTAGAGCAGGTGGTTGAACCATGGTTGGACCATGGTTCGACCAGGTGTGGTTGGACCCTGGTTGGACCAGGGTCGTTTTTGGCTGGTTTGATTCAATAATTGTCAGAATTATTGAGCCAAACCTGATTGCTTGTGATGTGTAATCCCATTAGCGCTTAGTGGTAGACAAGATAATGGGTTTCTTAATCATGATGGGCCATTTTGTTGGCCATTACCATAAGCACTAATTGAGTGGCATAATTAGAATATGCTTTGGGTTTTTGGCTGATTGCATTCTGGTTTTTGTGAGTTTTGAGAGTGTTTTTTCAGACCAGCAAGAACACACACAAAAACTTCCTTTCTTTGAGAAAGAAAGAAGAACAAAAACACACCACTAAGCTCCCGGATTTCCGCAGTTAGCACCGCGTTTCGGGAGAGCTCGAGTTGGTCATCGTGTGACGATTTACGGCTTGACATCACGGTTCATGTGGATACCGTAGAGCGGCAGGATATCCTTCCGGCTCTAGCTGATTCGGTTCTTGAGTTAGGTGAAAGATCCTAACCGTTTCAGGTATGTTTGTTTTTGTTGTTCGCTTTAGTTGCTTCACTTGGATTCTTCATGTGTTTCTGGGTTTCCGCTGTGCATTTGTTGCATTTACATTGTCTATTTTGCATGACTGGAAACTTACAGAAAAATGATGTGAGGGGAGCCCTATTTATAGTTTTTCCAAGGAGTGGCATAGTCATAATTACACATGGCTTCAGTTACCGGTCACCATCTAATGGCTTCAGGCTAATTTTTGTGACCGGCCAGTCACCATCCTGATCGTTGTGGCTTCAGGTCAAGAAAATTTAAACACGCAAACAGGGCCTTCCGAGGTCTCAAAAACTTTCCAAAAAAATGTGGGAGATACATCTTCATGTCTAGAGTATGCTCGTAAAATATTGTAACATTTCGACGAAACCCCAATTTTTTTTCAGCCGACACAAGATTGGACAACTATGACCGAATGAGGGGGATTTTTGCGCTTTGGAGGGTCGGGCAAGCCATGCATAACCGGCTAGGCTTGCTGCTGGTAGCTTGCTTTCGACCATGCTTGGCATTCTCTTGGCTTCAAGCCTTTTTCGCGCACTATGACAGGTACGGATTCCCTCTTGATCGGGATGGATTTGTTAGTGATTGGGATGGCCTCGTTCATGACCAGGATGGCTTCACCTGTGACCGGGATGGCTTCGTTCGTGTCCGGGATGGCTTCAGGCAAAAATAGGAAAATTTGACCACGTTCCTAAAAAAATCCAAGAAAATTCCAGGAGTCCCAGAATATTTTTTGGACGATGAAATGATAAATAAATGGTCCTCACAACCCCCAGAAAATATATTTTTGAAATTTTTATCGACTATAATTACGATAGATTTCGAACAAAAGACGCGGAAACAAACGGGCAAAATTTGGGTGCTAACAGCTTCCTGAGAGGGTCATGCCTAGTGCGCCTCAACATTTATTGTGTGTGTGAATGTAGACTTTGAAAGCGCACACCCATGTGTTGTGCTTTGTTTTATGTAAAGCATCATGCATGGGTTCCAGGAACTGACCAGTAGGCTAACCAGGTAACGACCACCATCTCTGTGGCAGGGCTCGGAGTGTTTGGATGAATTGTTCATTGTCGGCAAAAGTATGAGCGAGGCCTCAGACTAGGAATACTGGTTGGGTAAATGTTGTGTTGTCTAGTCTATTTCTTATGTTGTTTGTGCAGGTTCATGATGAGACTATGAAAAAAAAAACTAGACTCCCTGGTCGTGGGGTAAGAGTTGGTCATTACCAGTGGCGGATCCAGAAATATTTTTCAATGTACGCAATTTATTATTTAATTTATATATGTAGAGAATCAAAGAATTATTTAATAATAAAAAAAATAATATTGCTCCTTTGGTTGATATAAACCATAAACGAACCAGTTCATCAATTATGAACCATTCAACTTAATCTAAAAGCTAAAATTAAATATTAAAATTAATTTCTTATAAATCATATCTAATCTGTATGTCACTTTTGTAAAAAAATTTCTCAAATATACAAATGGTAATTTTCTCACTAATATATAATTGATTCTTTCTTATCACAAACCCAATTAAATTTATTTTTAAAGTATTAATTTAGCAACATAATTATCTTATATCTTAGAAAAAAAATTTATCGTTATTATATTTTAGAACATTGTTTCATGTAACTTTGTATTTCCAATATAATTCTTTTAACGTAGAAAATAGTAAAATCATTACATTGCTAGATGTATTATCCAAAAAAATTGTAATCAAATATAGTTATGAAAATATTAAATTGCTCGAGGGCTTTTTAAATTGAAATAATAATTATACTTATTTTCAGTTTGGAAAGAAATAAAGCTTAGCAAAGCTCACGTTTGTGTCTTGGCGGATTTTTGTTTGGGAAAAAAATCAAGCTGAATATATTAGAATGATCACCAAGATTCTGCTTTAAAAAAAAAGATAGTTACCAAATTTAAATGCAACCTTATAAATTCTAACCATTAAGAGCAGACTGAGAACTAAGCAAATTAGAATTTTTGTACATACGAAAAGAAAGATAAAGACAAATGCAAATTTTATTAAATTACATCTGGTTTCTTTATCTATATAATAAGAGATTTGCTTTCTAATGCAAATTTTATTAAATTACATCTCGTTTCTTTATCTATATAATAAGAGATTTGCTTTCTATAGTGGGAAATTACAACTCATATCTTTATCCTTAGAATAAGAGATTTGCTTCCTATAATATTAACTTTGCTTTTAAAGAATTTTAGCGTAGGCAAATATAATAAATTACAACTTATGGCTTTATCTATATAATAGGAGATTTGCTTCCTACAATAGTAAATTTAGCTTCCAAAAATTCCACTGTAGTCACCGTAGGCCGGTGACTATAGTGTGAATCCGTCACTGCCGAAAGGACCGTTTTAGTTGTACTCTTTTAGAAGTGCTCAATAAATTCATCAACTAGCATAAAAAAAAAACTATGAAAAAAAGAAACTACATTTGTATTAAGTAGCATACCTACGGCATATAGCTGTATTAAGTAGCATACCTACGAGATATAGGATAACGGGAGGTGGAGAACGCCACCCTAGTCCTTTCCCTATTGCTATTCGAAATGGGGGGATTGTTATGCAGTAGGTTGCAGGAAGCGGGGAATAGAGGGGGTATAGATAGATAGGGATTTATAATCTGCTTGGTGGGCTTATGTCACAAACAAAGTTGTAGTTTGATATCACCAGGAAAACTCTTCTTCTGGTAGACTGTGGTTTCCGAGTGAGCCAAAGGAGAAACTAGAAAGCATGTATGAGTGCTGAAAGTGATTGCTGTTGGCGAAAATTAGACTTGGCAATTCGTGTTGTCGTGTCGGCTTGAACAGGTAAACGAGTTCTAAATCTTCAACCCGACCTGAGCCATTTAATAATCTTGTCGTGTCGTGTCTAACCCGTTTATTATCGTGTCGGGTTCGGATTGACCCGCGAGTTACCTAGTAAGTCTAACAAGCCAAAAAATCAGTTCAAAATTTTTCTATTTTGAACAAGTCGTCTTTTTTAAACAAATGGGCATATAATTAGATTTTTCTCATATATTAAATAAAATTATAAATTGTAAAATTATAATATAATAATATTTTAAAGTATTTATTGAAATATATTTAAATAATTTTAGTAACTTTGGCCTTAAATATTAAATAAATCTGATATTAAATTAGTAAAATATCTATTTCCTAAATATAATCTTGTCATAAACAGGTATCCATCGGGTTGGCGGGTCAACCCACGACCTGACCTGCTAATTTTCATGTCGTGTAGGGTCAACCCATTTAACTGAACGGGTTGAAAGTTTCTGACCTATACCTACTAATTTCGTGTCGGGTTGTTGTGTCAATATCCGTTCCGGTCTAGCGAAAAATCGACCTGCTGCGTGGCGTAGCTTGTAGATTGCCCACCTATGAGCAATATGTATGCAAATAATGGAAATTGCACATGGCCACCTACAACAGACTTTTTTAGGAAGTATTCATAATTATGTATGCTTCTATTTTTATGTAACTGCTTCTGAACTTTAATAGCCATTCCCTGAATGGCTGTTTGTACATTATTTTATTTCCTAATAATAATACATCACGACTAGCATAAAAAAGAACCACCTACACCCAGAGTGCAAAGTTTTTATTTCGTACCATATACTACACAGTCCTTTTCTTCCTTTTTTATTTTGAGTAAAAAATAACTTTGAAGATGAAATTCATTAAGTGAATATAATCAGAACATTCGGGTCTGGGAAGCTTGTTTCAGTCCCTGCCATTTCCTTTGTCTTAAAACCTATTATAAATTTGGAAGCTTCCCTTTCCAATATTATAGCTAGGTAACACAGCAAAGCCTTGATAGAAGCTATATATGTGTGCTACCACTGTAGTTAGGTTTGTTTCTGAATGCAGGTGGGCAAGAATATGCAGGATATGACTTAAATCAATCGTTTTGAATCCAATGAATTCGCTAGGGTGATAACTAAAATCCATATTTGTATCGTTTTTATCAAAAGAAAAAAATGATCGATTAAAATCCAAGGGAATTACCAAACATTTTTAACTTACCAAACATTTTTATCACATAAGTTCATGAAACCAAATCTACCTTCATAAGAATTCCTTCAGGAATGGCAACAGGGGAAGGACTAGCCGACTAGGGGTGGGCTTTGCCATCTGTCCTGCCCTAATTAACACCTTAAGTCGCTTATTTTCGCATAACTCTTTTCTATATATTTATACAAATTTTTAGCGCTTTTCAAACTGAAATTTTCCAACTAATTAGATTGCTTTGTAAATGGTTGGAAACAAAACTCCAATTGGTTGGAGAAAATTTCTAGATTTACATTTACATATCAATTCACCAACAGGGTATCAATAAAAAAAAAATAATTTACCATGAATGATTTGGAATTATACATGTTATTGCAGGTAATTTGTGAATGGAATTCGGCCTCCGGTTAACCGGTATCAAACAAGGCAAACTACTATGAGGGGAAAAAATTACTATGGAGTTAATATATTCTTTCTAGGGAAAATATGATCAGAAAGTGCAAAAAAAATAAAAAAATTTTCTACACTATATTTCTCTACGGGGCGGATGATGTAGTCTTCGACACGTCTGTAAATTCTCCAAAGAGGAAAAACACCCACCGCTACACTTACGAGGAAAAATTTTCTACCTATTGCAAAGCCCAAGTGGTCATGTGATCTTAAGATTTTTTAGATGATGCAGTCATTGATTGAATGCTTGGTCTTGTAATAACTCAAATGGTCATGTGGTTGTACGTTGGACTTAAGATCATCTATGTCTAAATGTAGGCATAGATTTATTTGATTCCATTCCGTTATATTGGATTACAACCCCCAAACCGGCGGTAGTCTTGTGTTCAAGTCCCAATCTCTTCTCGTAAATGTCAAAAATTGTTTTACAACGGTATGATATAGCAGTTGGGTGTAGCTTTTTCCTGTATTAATTATTAAACAGGAAACTCTTCTATATAAGAAATTATCTCTGGTACTGGAAGTTTTATGAGTATAGTGGTGTATACACAAGGAACAGCAAAACAAACAAATTAAGAAAAGTACAACAAACATGAACTCACCCCCCTACCCTGAACTCGCTAAGCAAGAGGAGGAAACCTTCTCATATGCCATGCAACTTGCATGCGGTTCAGTGCTTCCGACGGCCATGAAAACAGCAATTGAGCTTGGCTTTTTTGACATAATAGCTAAAGTAGGTGCTGGTGCAAAACTCTCGGCTATGGATATAGCAGCCGAGTTGCCCACCAACAACCCTGATGCACCAATATTCATCTCAAGAAGAAAATGCTATCAGGCAAGCCGCAAGCGCCCTACTTCTCCAGGTGGGGGCGTCAAACTGTTCAACGTGAAATCGACAGTGGACAGGCAATCAGCCTGTATGTGGAGAACGTGCCTGTAGTATGGAAGCCGGCCGATATTCATCGCATAATGTCGAAATACGGCGATGTGATAGACGTGTACGTTCCATCGAAAAGATCTAGAAGAGGTAGGAGATTCTGCTTTGTTAGATTCCGTGGGATTAGGGAAATACAGAGACTCTTGAGTGACGTGAACCGAATTCATGTGGAGAGAGGACAAATTCGGGCTAATGTGGCGAAGGGGAGGAGTTGGACACCCCCACCCCCAACCTAGACCTTTCCAGTGGATTCTGAGGAATGATGAGAGGTCCTACGTTAATGTGGTGCAGAATCGGGCGGCAGAGTCACAACCACGACCTTCCCTGGCGGCGACGCAAACAAAGTTTATCCCAACGTCTGAGACACTATCGTGGTTGGCAAGATGTGCGGTGGGGAAATTGAAGGACCCGACAAAGATGGAGTCTATGCATCTGATATGGAGATTACATGGATTAGAAGGGGTTCAGATATCGGACTTGGGGGGAGACCAGATTATTGCATGCCTCCCAACCAGGGAAGATATGTCACGTTTCCTGGAAATCCCACCTGAATGGGTGCCTCTGTGGTTCCGGTCCTTGGTTCCCTGGCAACATGGCATGCGAGCCGTTAACAGAAGGTGCTGGTTAACACTTTGGGGGGTCCCTCTCAGCGCGTGGTGCCATGAATTCTTCGAGATGGTCGGTCCGTTCTTTGGGAAGTTATTGCAGGTGGATGAGGATACAGCGGACAGGCGGTTCCTTGGTGATGCATGCATCCAAGTTCTGATGGAGCAGGGCGGTGCAATCAATAGAACGTTGGACGTCACGGTGGCTGCTCAGAAGTGTCGAATTGAGGTGGTTGAATCCTGCTTCACTGCCATTACGAATAAGAGACTATACGGCGGCAACCCGGAGGCCGACTTAGAGTCATCGACTCCACCGTCGGAGGGAGGAGATGGCGTTGAGGGGAGGGAGGAATTTGCGGAAGACAAGAACAATCAGGCGCAATCCTCGGCTGAGATTCAGGGAGATCCCTTCTGGTTGATGCCCATAATTACGAAGCGTGTTTTTGTGGCGGTAACAAATGCTGAATTTGTGGGAGATGCCCTGGAAAGGAAAAACCGGCATGGTAAGTTTTTGAATGGTGAAGGGGAGGGAATTCTATTGGCGATTCAGGATCCTTGTAATGAGGGTCAACGTCTGGTGATGTCAGTTACAAGAGTATCTACCCCTACCCCACCCTCACACCCACAGATAGACCCTGTCTTTTCTACCAATTCCTCTGGGCCCCTAGCTATTCATGAGGCAAGTGAGCCATCAAGCCCGACCCACCCAAGCTGCCCTTACACATGCCCAAACCCACCTACTTACCTAAACACTCCCACCTCCCAAAAGCATGTCCGACACAGAACGTCTCATGGTTCCCAGTCCTCACCCGTCCCCTCTCAAATGAGTCCACCTCAACACTCACTCCGTAACCATATAACTCCTTCTAGCTCTTCCTCCCAAATTCATTCTAACCCATCCCTAGTTGATTCAACCTATGTACAATACCTTGAACGTAAACTGGCAGAAGCTGTGAGAGATGGAAGAGTAGCACAGCGTAAGAAGTTCAAGAAGGTTACTGACAAGGGGAGTCTCGTTACACTTGAGTCATCCACTAACAGTGATATAAGAAGAGTGAATGAAAGGCTCTCAAAAACTCATGAACCTGTCTCTTCTCCAGTTGTGGAAAACGCACAGGAGGCTTCGGCTAATAAAGCACTCGCAACTGTGCAAGTGGGAAATCATCTAGGGTGGGATATATCTGAGGTGGAACAACACATGATGTCTCTGGCAAAAAATTTGGTTTAAAAAGAAATTCATGAATGGTGTCTGTCGAGGTCTCATGTTTAGTTTCCTCTCATGGAACTCTCGAGGGACTATAAGTGGTTCATAGCTTAGCCACCTGCAGCCCTTAATTCGTCAATATGGTGTTAATTTTCTTTTCCTTTGTCACACTAGAGAGCCGACCATGGATTGTTAGAACCTATGTCTTCATGGTTCATTCATTACAGGTTTTGATAAATGACAAACCAAGATCATAACAAAGATGAAGCAAAAAGAAATCAAGCAAACAAGTACTCAACCAAAGTGATCAAGAATTCAAGTGAAGATATGATCAAGAGTTAAAGTGCAAAAAGAGCAAGAGAAGTTAGGATCCTTTTGTACAAGGTAAAACACTCAACTTCTCTTAGCCATTCGCTCAAAATAAAACAAGTTTTACTCATGCATTTCAATAGCATCATTTCAATGATCAAATATGATTTTAAGCAATGAACATCGATGTTGAATTTCTGGACATCGATGTCCAGCCTTCAAATGTTTTTCCAGAATAGGCAGTAAGGTTTGAACATCGATGTTGGAATCCCAAACATCGATGTTCACATGACCGTTGCAATCAAAAATTGCCCTGCCCCAGCATAACATCGATGTCCTTATTTCAAACATCGATGTTCCTCTTTTTTGAGCTCTCAAATTTGTTTTGCCGAGCCAAAATAACATCGATGTTATGATTTAAACATCGATGTTCCTACCTTTGAACAATTTTTTTCAAAAACGGCAGTAGGCAAATAACATCGATGTTGGCATCCCAAACATCGATGTTCTTGGTTTCAACCATTTTTCCAAATGTTGGCAGAAGGCTAAGAACATCGATGTTGGCTTCCCAAACATCGATGTTCTCATGACCGTTGCATTTGAAAACACTTTTGCATAAGCAAAACATCGATGTTCTATTCCATAACAAGTTTTAGTTACCGTTAGCCCAAAATTCAAATTTAATGGGCAAAACATCGATGTTCTACCTTTAAACATCGATGTTTTAGCCGTTGAGCAGACAACTTTTCAGCACCCACTATGCTTTGTTTAAAGGTGTTTTCTTGGGTGCATTTCAAACGGCTCCATTACTTTTCAGAGCTATAAATTGAGTATTTTCAGCTCTGATTTAAGTACAATCAACTCTCTATTCATTCATCATTCATTACAAAACAATCATTCAAGTTTAAGAGCCAATTCCTTTGAGAATATTGAGAGTTGCCTTATTAGTGCTTAATTGTAACTCGTACCCACTCTTGAGAGAGTTTTTGTCTGAGTAATCTTTGTAGTGTTGTTCATACACTGAAAGGGAGGTTTGTTCCCTTGTAGCTACTCATAGGAAGAGTGATTTTCTTTCCTTGAGAGAAGTCTTGAAGTGAGGTATCTTCAGGCAAGTGTGTAGGATTCTTGTGATTAGAATTCCTAGGTTGTAAACGGTTTGTTAAGCACCCGGAAGCTTAACGGTAGATAGTTAACTCTTCAAGTGAACCTTGAAGGACTGGATTAGCCACAAATTAGTTGTGTATAAACCAGTATAAAAATCTCTTGTGTCCTTCTTTCAATTCTGCATTTTATTTCCTGCAAATATTTTTAGTCTTAGGTCTAAAGCTATTCACCCCCCCCCCCCTCTAGCTTAACCTTTCCGAACTTACATGGATGAGATGTGGTGTAGGAGGATATGGTCGCCGCAAGGCCTTGAGTTTATTTCTGTGGGTTCTGCTGGGCATGCAGGCGGACTCGCTCTTATGTGGGACTCGGATGACTTCCAGTGCAGTAACAGACGTATGGGGGATAGATGGATTTTGGTGGAGTGTGTCATAACGCAGGCCAATCTGCCTTTCTCCATTTGCTGCGTTTATGCCCCGGTTGACTTACAGGAACGCATCACTATATGGTCTACTTTGGCTACAGTAAAAAATTCTTTTCCTTCTCCTTGGCTTGTTGTAGGAGATTATAATGAAACTCGGAAAGGTGCTGAAAGAAGGAGTGGCTGGCTTTGTGCCCGTGGCTCAGGGGCACTTCGTAGATTTATGGATCATCTATCCCTGTTGGAATTTCCCTTGGAAGGCCGACGCTACACTTGGGCTAATTCAATTGCAGCGAGCCGCATTGATAGGGCCATGGCGGAGGTTGAATGGAGTGTTGCTTTCTCATCCCTATCTCTCCAAACAGCTAGTAGAGGGTCCTCTGACCATTGGCCCTTGATTTTGTCTCAGGAAAGGGTCAATTGGGGCTTTAAACCATTCCGGTTCTTATCATGTTGGTGGGAATTTCCAAAATTTGATGAGATTCTTTCTGGGATGTGGAGGAGCATTGAGGAGGACATTCTAGGAAAATATTGCTTCCTAAAGAAATTGAGGCTCCTACGTATCAGGTTAGCTAGTTGGAATAAAATTGTCTTTGGGCACATTGATAATGATTTAATAGCTTTACAAAGGAGAATTGATGCACTCGAATTACTCTTTGAATAACAAGACCTGACAATAGTTGAGAAACAGGAACTAGTTGAGACCCGGGCTGCTGTTCTTGCTCGTGAAAAACAAAAAGAAAGCTTAGGGCGTCAGAAGTCCAGAATCTCATGGGGTCGGTCGGGAGATCGAAATACAAAATTCTATCACTCTTATGCATGCCATCGGGGTAGAAAGAAAGGTATTCGCGCCATTAAAATCGGTGGAGTTGAGGTTTCCGACCCGGCAGAAATAAAAAGGGAGGCCATTAGTTACGTTTCTGGATTATACCATAACTCTCAGAGCCACAGACCGGGTCTTGGCAGCCTTCAATTTCACAGGTTGGATATTGATGCCACCATGGCATTAGAAAGGCCAATCATATTGGAGAAGCTTAAACAGGCCGTCTGGGCTTGTGGTAGTTCCAAAGCTCCAGATCCGGACGGTTTTAATTTCTCTTTTTACAAAAGAGGATGGGAGTTTCTAAAGGATGATCTCTTTGATTTGGTACAGTCTTTTTTCGAAACAGGACACTTTCCTAAGGGTTCAACCTCTGCAGACATCACTGTTGTCCCGAAAAAGGCTTCACCAGAGACTTTTGACGAGTTTTGACCCATCACTCTGATCCATGGGGTCTATAAGATTGTTTCAAAAATTCTTGCAGAAAGACTTAAGGCAGTTATGGGTAGTCTCATTGCCCCTACACAATCTGGATTCCTTGCAGGGCGGAATATTCTAGATTGTCACCTTATCGCGTCTGAGGTAATTCATTCATTGAAGGCTTCTAAAAAATCGGCTGTCATTTGGAAGCTTGACTTTCGAAAGGCTTATGACTCGGTGGCATGGGAATATCTTCTGGAGGTTATGATAACGATGGGGTTTGGTTCTAAATGGATTTCTTGGATCAATGCTTGTCTCCGATCATCTTCACTTTCGGTTTTGATAAATGGTTCTCCAACTTTGGAGTTTGAAATGGGGAAGGGCTTGAAACAGGGGGACCCCCTATCCCCTTCCTCTTCCTTCTGGCCGCGGAAGGCTTACCTTCTATGCTTAATAAGGCGATTTCTCTTGGCTTGGTTAATCCAATTACAGTACATGGCATTCCTTTCTCAGTGTTACAATATGCTGATGATATACTTCTGTTTTCTTCGCGAGATAGGGATTCGCTTCTTAATTTAAAGCGGGTTTCGAGATGTTTTGAGATTTTGTCGGGGCTCAGCATCAACTTCCACAAGAGTGGTTTGGTTGGTTTGCACATGGTGGAGGATGAGGTTTCAAATTTGGCCGGCACCTTGTTATGCAAGCTGGAGACCTTGCCGTTTACCTATCTAGGCCTTCCTTTAGGGGCCAATATGCGACTTGCTAAAAATTGGGATCCTGTGGTTAAAAAAGTTTCGTTCTAAGCTACATTCTTGGAAAGGTAGATTTCTCTCCTTTGTCGGGAGGTTGATTCTCTTAAAGTCGGTGCTCTCTTCCCTCCCATTATATTCTCTCTCTATGTTCTCTCTTCCAAAGACGATAGTCAAAAAACTGGTTCGCATTCAACGCTCCTTTCTACGGGGAGGAACCATAGAACGACGGCGGTTGTGCTTGGTGGCCTGGTCTCGTGTTGCAACACTTAAACGCAAAGGAGGTCTGGGTGTAGAACAATTATTGGTCAAAAACCAGTGTTTGCTCTTCAAATGGTTATGGAGATATCATCAAGCTGGGGACTTCCTTTGGAAGTCTATTATCTCGGCTAAATGTGCTGTGGTTGACTGTTCTTTCACTCCTCGTTTTAGGCTATCTCGGGCTTCTCCCATTTGGAAAAAACGTTGTGAATAGTGGGGAGTTTTCGGGGCTGACTGGGATGCCCTTGCGATCTGGGCTGGTTCTGCTTGTGGGGACTGGTGAAAAAATTTCTTTTTGGAGTGATATTTGGTCTACATCGGGGTGCTTGAAGGACTCATCGCCTGTTTCTCTTGGCCAACTTCCAAACGGCTACACTGCGGGAGGTATATTTGGCTCGTTATTTGCTTCCTAACTCTGCTAATGCTTGGACCCGTACCTTGTACTCATGGGAAAGATACTTGTGCCTTCAGCTCTGGGATTCTTTGCAGGTGGTCATGGCGCAGGCGGGTTCAATGGACTCCTGGGTGTGGATTTGGGGGGTGCAAGACCTGTTCTCTGTGGGCAGTGCCTATTTTTCGCTGACTGACTTTGCACCTCAGTTGCAGCCACTTCCTTGGCTCTCTATTGCTCCCCCACATATCGAGTGCTTCGTCTGGCGGTTGCTTAATGGTGGGGTGGCTCTCAGGGGCACTCTATGTCTCCGGGGTATTCTCAATGAGGCAGATTCTTTCTGCCCGTTTGGTTGTACAGTCCAAGAAGACATCATGCACCTGTTCTTCCTGTGCCCTATGGCTTCTTCTTTGTGGGCACAGGTTTGTCAATGGTGGGGGGTTTGTTGGGTCTGCCCTGACAGTTTGGCTTCGTGGTATTTACAATGGCCACAGGTCGCGGGTGTCCAGCATGCTGAACAGGCTTGGCTGCTCCTGGGTTTCGCAGTTTTATGGACGCTTTGGCTCTCTCGGAATGGTTTGATTTTCTCCCAAAAAACTGTTCAGGTTACCCAGCTCTTTGATTTGGTCGTTGCTCGTGCATTTTGGTGGTTTAAGCTACTACATCCTCAGTTTCCTTATAGTGCTGGAATGGTCCTTGCATCATCAGATGCTCTTAGGGGTTGGACTCAAGGGCAACGAGTCGTTATTCCTATGTCAGTTTAATGCATCGCCTGCTGGGGGGTAGCTTGTAATTTTTGCTTTAACTTCACGTTACATACACATGTACATACTACTGATTCATGAATAAAATTTCGCATAGTATAAAAAAACAAAAAAAACAACCCTGATGATGCACCCAATATGCTTGACAGGATCCTAAGGCTTCTAGTTAGCCACTCAGTGCTTGCTTGCTCTCTCGCCTCGGATTCTCAGGGTATCCAGACGAGACTCTACTTTCTCCTTCCTGTTGCTAAATGTTTGGCCCCTGATGATGATGGAGTTTCACTAGGGCCGATGTTGACTTTTCTTCAAGATAAAGCTTTCATGGAGAGCTGGTTTGCATTCTTAATTTACCCCCTCCCCATATATATTTTTCTGTAGCTCCTCACAGTTTTTTGAATAGTTTGTATCATCAATTTTAATCTGGGTCCGTTGATGTTCCTTAATGTTGGCCTAACTAAGGATACATGGTGTGGAATAATCTTTTGAATAGTTTGTATCATGCTTTGATTTTAGTTTGATATCCCTTTAAGATAGCCTGACCAAGGATACATGGAGTCTAAAAAAAAAAATTGAATGGAAACTATAGCTTCTTAAGATTCTTGTTCCTTCAAACATAGGTGGAATTGTAGTATTGTGAAGCTGCAATTGTAAAAACTTGGCAAATCAATTGAACATTAGCAAACCTATATAAATATGTCCATAAGTAGATACCTTGATCAAGTGAGTCACAAATAAAATTAAAAATTGCAGGCCTGCGCTCAAAGATTCTATCCTTGAAGGAGGTATTGCATTCCATGGGGTTCATGGAATGAGTTTATATGAGTATCCGAACAAAGACCCCAGATTCGGTAGACTTTTCGACAAGTTTTTGATCAATCATAGTACAAAAGTCATAAGAAAACTCCTGGAATCATACAAAGGCTTTGAACAAGTCGAACAACTTATTGATATTGGCGGTGGTTCAGCGGTAACACTCAATATCATCACCTCCAAATATCCCCAGATTAAGGGCGTCAACTTTGATCTGCCCCGAGTCATTGAAGAAGCCCACTCTTACCCTGGTACGCAGTATCACTAATTCTTGTAAAGTAGGATTTTTCAATGGTGCTCCATGAGTATGATATTCACGCCATTATGTCCATTGGATATGGATGCTTAAATGATAACCGTTAGATATGGTAATCTTATAATAATATTATTTTATATATTTTTCTTTTTCTTTTTAATTATACAAAAAAATATTTTAGGTAAGAGTTCATCCAAGATAGTAAGATTCCAAATATTATGATAGTCGTTATATTAGTAGCTCTTACTCTTCTTAATAAGAGGTCGACCTAATAACTTTATAGGTCGACATAGCAATTTTATAAGTATATATTTTATTTTAGAGATTTAATAAGAGGTCTACTAACTTATATGTTAACCTATCAATATTCATATTAAGGTTGACCTGTTAATTGAATAGTTATAGGTTAACCTGTTAATAGGTAAAGTCTCCGTAAATACAAGACAGGTTAACCTCTACGCAATAAAAAAAAAAATTGTATTTGCTAGCTAATAGGTTGACCTATCAATTTATTGATCTATTAGTAATTATTCAGTAGTTGATAGGTCGTGATTTCAATGGGTTGACCTATTGATAATTATTGGCTCAATCCTAAAATAAATAGGTCTACCCCAACTAGTACCAATTTTCAATTAAAATTCGTTAAACGTTATATTTACACACATATATGAGTCTGTGCCTTTACTTTCCCGAGAAGAAATAAAGAAGAATATGTTTCTTTTTTCTTTAAAAAGTTAGCTCAGACTTCGATAATTGATAATAAAACAAATAGTATGTTAGCTTATATATGTACCTGAAAGGTAATACTTTCTGTGGCTTGTCTTATTAATTTATTGTTCACTTTTCAGCATTACTATTTGTTTTATTACTCTTCCATTTTCATTTAATAGAGTCACAGAATATAATTACTTTAATGACTAATTGTTTGATGACAACATTGTATTTTTATGGTTTTGTACCTCTTCATTTTGATGTGAACAATCTTTTTTTGTTCAGATTTAGTGGTTTAATTTTAATTTGAAAGTCAATAAATAATTGTCTTCTCAGATCAATTTAATTAATTTGATATGTGAATCATATATTAACAAGAATTCATTTTTCATGCGAGACAGACATGATATATATACGGTAAATGTTTAGCATAAAAAAAGAAGAATTCATTTTTCTTGATGAATGTAAAATATAAAATAATCCTAATTAGAAGATTATTATTGCAGGCGTGAAGCATGTTGCAGGAGATATGTTTGACAATGTTCCCCAAGGAGATGCTATGTTTATGAAAGTGGATTGCAAACTTTAGCTTAATGGGCCTTTATTTCCTCTCCATTTACAAGAGGAGAGGGTAAAACCTGCATAAAGACTAACTTTC